>JAWDGP010008055.1:277500-420000 GCA_033675545.1 Elysia crispata | reverse complement strand
TTCCAGAACACATTAGTCAAGCTCAGAAACCTCCAGAGATAAGCTTGAAGCGAGGAATTTGCTACGGATGAGAATGAATTTAATGATGTGGCATTTTTATATTTTTTAATGCACTTTTTTTTTTTTTTTTTTTTTTTTTTTTTTTTTTTTTTTTTTTTTTTTTTTTCATCTCAAAGCAGATGGATTATCTTTATAAAGATGTTGGCATACATTATTTTCAAAATGCGTGACGCAACAGATTCAGTGCCAAAGAATACTCTAGTTATGTAAAGGAAAAAAAAAAGTAAATAAAAAGAATTGGCTCAGTGTTTGAGACAAGCTAAGCATTTTTTTAAAGAATATCATCGGATAGAACTGAAAGCTGGTGTAATAAAGAACCAGCTTTAAAGGAATGTTCCTTCAGCACTAAACCGATTGATGAAGTTATACGACGGTCACTGCCAATAAAATTCCGGGAATGGTTTGTGCGTTATTGTGTGCGTGTGTGTGTGTATTCGTTTTGTTTTGTTCACGTAATGACGTTAGCTTTAATACTAACGGGGACTTTGAATTATCTTTCCATTGACAACATAATCATTTGGTTATAAAACAATTCATATATATATATATGGATTTTTCTTTTTTTTCAGTTTTGAAAACTGATTTACCCATTCGGGTGTGCTGATTCCCTGTACTTTTTCCGTGCAACGAGAAAGGAGAACCTGAATACTCAAGTTAACTTGGTGTGGACCATAGATAAATTATTAATATTCTGTCGTGTGGAGTAAGGCTCACAAATAGAAGCTTGAAAAGAGATTTCACAATAAAAATGGAAATAAGTACTCTCTAGAATACCTATTTTATGTATCAAATAAAAAATCATGAGACTCAAAGGTTACGTCTATTCAGGCCTGAAGCTTGACAATTAAAAGTGCTCGAACATAAAACTCTAACTCACGAAGATTGGCGCTACATTTGAACAGTTCTAAAACCTCCCAGTCTCTCTCAGAACGGATTATTTTACCCAAACACTTCAAGGGACAAAAGTATTTGCGTTGGCTTAGTCTAATACATGGTTGTGTTCAGTAACATTTTCATGATTTGTGTATTACGTAATTAAATAGTTGGGAATTTATTTTTTTTTGGCCGAAATGAATATTGAAGATAAAGAAATCGGGTAAAGCTGCTCTCATCATTTTTATAATTATTCAATACCATCCGCTTGAAGCGGGTCTTGATCACAGCGCGTCTTCCGCTGTCAGAGAACAACGATGCACAGGTATTATAACTGTTGACAAGAACTCTCACAAAGGCAAATATTTTAGACGAGCAGGAAAGTCAGCTTACATTATGACGTAGGTATCTACATTGTATATTCAATGTGAATTACGCATTTTGATTTCTTTTTTTTTTTTTTTAATGTAAAAATGAATCATTTAGTCTCATATCCTGGGCGCGCCATTAATTAAGATTTGATAGTGTAGCATATTAGTCAGAGACTACAGGGCTAAACATGGTTTGGCCATCTTTAACGCAAGATACCAAGCTCGCTATTGGTGATTTGACTTAAACTCAAATTATCGGGATTCCAGAGCAAGCTTCTGATGTTGAAGCGCCTCCTTTTAAAACACATGCCACATTGCAGCGGAACGCTGGATTTAAACGTGTTTTATATAATTATACGCTAATACTTTAAAATACTTCGGGAAACTAATCTCGCATAATCCTACAATTATCAAGTGAAGCAATGTTATCTTTTGTATCGGTCAAGATTTTATAACCCATTGATTTGTTTTTCTAGGTTGCATGCCAATAGCAGGGATAAAACTCCAACTTAGCATTCCATACAGCCTGTTGCAGTTATCTCAAGAAAAAGATGAAGTACATTAATTCTTGGAATCAGAAACAACATGGGATAACAGAGAAAATTAATGTGGAAAACCCCATCGACATAGATCCTGAAACCTTCACATTGCTCGGCGAATAGAAAGTGTGAAGTCACCCCAAGCAGCCGCGCATCTTAAAGTGTTTCTCTAGAGCGCTCAATAAAGACCAGAAACGCTTATATTTTTTATCCCAGAAAAGTTCTTTCCTCTAAGGTCAATGGTAGTTTATGTGTGCTTGTAACGAGTTTTTGTGCGCAAATGGCGCAGATGGTAAAATAAAGATAGAGAATTTTTCCAAACCCGTACCTTTACAATATATGTGTGCATGTTAAGTCCAAATTTTGTAGCTGTGAACTGCCTATTGTTTCTTCCTTTATATTTTGGATAATATACATTTATATAATTCTTTCAGAGGCATTGAAGTACGCTTATACATATTTTCGCGCTTATTTAACGATGACTTTTACCACAACTGATAGTCAACTGAACTGTTCAGCCTTTCGTCCCTCTCATGGGTTCATCTTTCACACCTTGACAGGAGAAGCCGTCTATTTCACTCCTATTGATTTCCCCAAGGGCTTTGCTGGGGGCCCAAGCGATCTCGAGCCCAGCGCCAATCAGTCATCTGCTCAGGGTAAAGCAAACGCCTTTCCTATCGAGATGGATATCACTACCACTCAGCTCGCCAGGCCAGCGTGAACCTGGACACTGGGGTAGGGTCAGTTGCAGGACGGGGAATGACATCATACCTTGTAATGTTCGCTCATTGAAGATTGTGTAGGGCGAGAGATAAAGAGAGACCGAAAAAGAGGCATAGGGATAGACTGACAGAGAGAAAGAGAGGGGAAGTGAGTGCAAAAGCGCTGCTTTATTTTTATTTATTTATTTTTTCTTTTTTTTTTTTGTATCACAAATTACAATGTCATGACCTGAGCTCAAGACTGCTGTATATTCTTAAATCGCGACAACTGAGTAGGTGTTTGCCAGGCCTAAGATAAGAATGCTAGGGTATGTCAGATGAAAAGATTTAGTTTAAACCACTTGCTAGCTAGCGCCGGATTTGCCAGAAACATTGCAATCCCTTCAGGTGCATCTTCAGCATTATAAACTAACCAGCAATTAGCTTTCTGCTGTCGCCATGGTGAAGACTCATAATCTTTACCTATCTATCTCCTTTCTTTCTTTCTCACTCTCTCTGTCGCTCCCTCACTCATTCCCTTACTTAGACTCTTTCACTCTCTATCTCTCTCTTTCTCTTTATCCCACTCACTCTCTTTCACCCTCTCTCTCTCTCTCTCTTTCTCCCACTCACTTTCTTACACTCTTTCTTTCTCTCTCCCTATCCCTCTTTCTTTTTTTCCCTCTCCATCTATCCTCCTCCCTCCCCCCCCCTCCCCGCTTTCAAAGCAACTTATATAGGGATAATATTGATAGCATCCTTCATTTCCTATGGACTTAAAAGTTAATAATAAAAAAGCACCTCTTCGCATCATATGTACTCAAGCACCTGAAAAATATGAAGGTGAATCAAGTTACTTGTAAGGAAATAATTATCTGGAAAATGTTCAATCATAAAACTGGTACACATGGTGCACTTTTTATCTGTTTACAATTACACCTCAACGATGTGTTAGATTTCAAAAGTTAAAGTAAACAACAACAACAAAAAAAAAAGAATTTATAGGAAATGTTAAAATTAATTTCGCAGCGGTCGAATTCAGCTAGCAAAATTTAATTTTAAAATCTTCAAATGAGTGAGAAGAGCCAGATTTTTCTGCCTTGTGCAAAAAAGGATTTAAAAAGAGTAACTTCACATGTCGCAAGTTATTTCTTCCAAAATTTAATAATAAAATGTTTTTGAAAGCTTACATTTTCCTGGATAGGGCTGCCTGTACTCTAAATTTACCTGGGACTTTATTTTTTTTTTACCCACATGAAATGAGACGAAAGAAAAAAACAAGGGATTTATATTTCTACCACTGCTGCCCTCGCCCCATACTGAGTAATTTCTATTGAGGATGTAGCACATAGTGAGCTATTAAGTGAGAAAAATCTCTTCTAAGTTTTAACTGATCAAAGTGCAACATTTACCAACGTTGTGTTATCTGTTCAACGTTGCCAAAATTAATGTATCGATGCAGAAAATAGACCCTGCAGACGTGCACCAGTCCCGCAAGATGAGGTCTCCACAGACTGCTGCACAGTGAACCTTCGTAATCCTGTGTGAAGTGACGCAAGTGGATCGTTCATGACCAGAACTGAATGATGAGGTCTATTGCTATAAACTTTCCAGATGCAGAGGCGGGCATGTCAGACTACATGCATGATATGATACACGTGTATGCTCAATAATAAAAGCAATCTGTAGGAGAAACACGCTTCTGTATCATTCATTTATAATAATGTGAGTGTTTCATCCCACCGTTTGGCGTCAAATATCCGTGATAATAAGATAACTACTGGCTCGAGAGACAAAATAATGAAGTTTTAACTGCGCTCCTTTAATGATTATATCTGATAAGAGTATATGTTTCCCATATTATCGAAATTACAGAACCGATCGTCTTTTTTCTACAATAGTGGCGACGGACGGTTGAATATGCCCATAGAAATAAAAAAAAAAAAAAGATTAAACGGTATTTATTTAATAGGTTATAAGTCTTATATTGTTGGCTTTCCTCGTGTATTTCCATATTCGTGGCCCCCCCTTCTGTATCTGACTATTGCGAGGCATTTGGCAGACGTTGAACTCATTAGAACTGCCATCATTCATAAGAAATAAAAGGAAAAAATCTTTTCCAAGATTTTATAAGCATATCATCAAAATTGAAATTTTTACAGAATTTAGAATAGACTAAAAGATTTTTTTTTTAAATTCGGCCAGACTCTGTCGCTGCCTCGAAGGACACAAATTTTCTCCCTTCTTATATACATGTACCTGCACATCATGCATTGAAAGTCTCCTGTAGCCTTAAAACTTCTCAAGATTGATATTGTGCAACTTGCAGTGCAACTAAAGCGGCAAGGAATCCAGTACTTTAATAAGTAATATAGTGCCTGCCAGCTAATCTGGCTGATTTGACTTGTTGCCCGCTCTTGATTCTCTTAAGAATTAAATGGCGCAGTTACTGTCCTCCTCTGACCAGAGCCTTTGCAGATCCTTTCAAATCCGACAACTTACAGAGGCATTTCTCTCTGTCTCTCTGGTGTTAGTGAAAAGATGACCTTCAGCCAAGACATTTTTATTCGGATATCTTTCCGTTTTCCTTGTACATGTAATCTACTAGAGTCGACAACTTGCACGGTGCAATAGGTTAGAGGTGTTTGTAGTCTGTCCTAATTTTTTTTTATATTTTCAATAGCGTGTTGTCATCTTTTTTTTTTAATTGAAACGGGCTTTAACTATCTTATGCTGAGAATATACATTGGTAAAATGACTGGAACTTGTGCTTGTTTGCTTTGGGATGCTAACCATATGTTTGAGCCCTTTGAATTAGACAGACTTCACATCTGAATAAAATCCCGATTTTGGACAATGAGAATACTGCTGGTTTCCGTATCCGCCGCAGTATTGATGAATGCCTCGCTTTCCTTTATTGATCGTACATGTACTTAGCGTCTTCGTAAATCCTCCCATCTTTACTGACTTCACTGCCGAATCAGTGGACGACTTTATTGACCTCTCGTAATGACATGCTGCACTTTTCAGTTTCATGCCTTCTGGTTTTCTGATAAAACTCAAAAGTGATATTGATAAGCAGATTATGTAAGGGCGATACCAGTTGGAGACCTTAATTTTTTTCAATAAAAAAAACAAAAAAAAAATAGATTAACGAAGCTAGACGGGGTTGAAATGTTTTTTTTTTCTTTCTAAAATGGCGCAATTACAATGTATAATACATATTAAAAAATAAACTATTAGTAAAATGTGGTTTGCAGGGAATTTTAATGTAATAAAACGAGATTATTACATCATATTCAAAGTATAAAAAACAACCAAAAATTGTTGGAAAGAAACAAATGAAATATAGTGCACTTTTGAAGTGGTATAAGTTAAGAGAAATCAATTCACATGACACTTTCTCAGGTCCTCAATTTAAGTTCTCGAAGTAGTCGAAGCTGGCATTGCACTCGGTTGCCTGAGCTTGCTAGTGTTTGTTATGGGGCCCAAGTCCTAAAGGCTGTGACTGTATAGAACGATTGATTAGCTCTGCTCCGTCTGATGAGGTACTTTCAAAATCACATAATAAATAAATAGCTTAGACTCACGGTAGTTATTATGAAATTCAGTATGGTCTGGAGCAAACGAACACCAATTAACATGAATTTGAAAAAATTTACTATGAATCTAATAATCTAATTGAGAGTCCGTCATGTAGTTGAAGATTTGACTTCAACAGTTCACTCTAGATTCTCATATTTCTCGAATATCGTGGGAGTGCAATGCATACTTATGATATGTATTAAGTATCCGACCAGTTGTGAAATACATGTATGTAATGCCTATTACTCTAACGGGAATTGAAAGAAATATGCTGATTTTTTCCATTTCTTTAAAGGTGCAACAGTTCCTTGATTTTCATTAAGATTTGAACTTGAAGCAGCCGAGAAAAAGGAACGAGAGGCTACAAAAAATTTTTCTTGGACGAATTTCTTAGATTGGTTGTGGTGCGAAGGAGATTTTCAGGCATAATGACTAAATTTCGGTCTACAGTATAAAAAAATCTAATTGTGTTTAACGTGAAGGAACATTATTATTCCATAAATGTTTATGAATATCACCCTTCATTTTTTAAGCCTAAAAAAATCAACAAACCATTCCTGAAATTTTACAAGTCACAGGATACAAGAAAGTTAAATCATTTCACCTCATATTTTGCTTATTATTTCCTGTAATTGTTAAGCAAAGTCAATTGCACATAAGCTTGACTCCTTCTTTCCTGTTTGGATATCTCATATTGACAAAGCCCTAGTACTTATAAGGTGCAATACACAGATCATTATCTGTATTGAAAGTTTCAAAAAAATGAATTTAAAAAATCATCCAATAATGAAAGCTCTTTTGGGTACACTGCTGAACAGGAATCACCACTCTAACAAAATAATGTCAAAAGCTTTCAAACCATAACATATTATTACATGTATCATTGAAGGCAAGTACACACACATGTATGTCATCAATTAAGCGCAAATTCTTTCCTAAGTAGCACTGTTTTGCTTTGGAAATTTACAACGACTTCAGGACCATTTCTATGTTTTCAATCGACACATCTACATAAAAAAAATTTATCAAGGAAACTGATACGATATGAAAAGTTGAAACTAGTTTATTGTTAATATAACTCAAAGCCACCTCCCTCAAAATGAAGCAATTTATCTCCTTGCTAAGAAGCATCGCAAAGAAATTAAAGGATATAACTTAAATTTCACAGTGGTATAATGAGCAGATTCAAAGGACCTGTGATTTATATTAAATAACAACGATCAAATCTGTATAACCTTAATAATGGGAGTCAAAAAATTCAAAATAAGTCTTAACTCATTTTTTGTACAAATACTGTTACCTCTTTGGACTACACTCTAAACTATCTTTTTTATTTTTCAAGTTTTACCCAATAATGCTTTTGTGCGTTTCATCTATTTGATTTACAATATTATTACTTTATTACACAAAGTAACAAAAATTTACAGTATTAGAGATAGGTCACACAAGTAAATACTTACAATATTGGATACAGAAAACAAGAAAGGCCTTCTTACCGTAACCTGGCACAAATTTTCTTTGTATTTAAACAAGGGAAAGAACCAAATTTATGATGATATGGTATACAAAAATATTTTATTGTATTAGTAATTTTTTTTTATGGCTATGTAAACTTAAAATGAATGGTATGCATATGTCACTGTGAGGAACCTTTTTGCTGCAAATATATATTGAAAATTTGAACGAGTTGTGGAAATAAAAAAATCAACTTAAAAAAATGAGAGATCTGCATCACAAACAGCTGAAATGACTCAATGAGTCAAAGAGATTTAATTTTAAGGGAGTTGTTCTCTAACGGAATATAATTTTGATTTCCAATGGCAAATTTCAAGTAATGTTACCGTATCTTTATTCTTGTATTACATTCAGTTTGTGTAGATGAACATTTACCATAGATGTGGCTTTCATGCATAATTATTCTCACTCAGATCTCCGATAGGTCTTATGTCTTATTAATTCGATTCTACAAACCAGTAACAACTTTGCTTTGCAGACTAGTAATAATGAAGAAGCAATCTGCAATTCGCAGTCATACCACAACTGTGTATGACTTCATATGAACTCTGCATCAATTTCCCATTCCAAGATGTTTTTTTATGTCTCCTCAATCTGATATTGTAGATTCTATTAGTAACACAAATCAGTGGAAAACAGCTCCTGCTTTCTTCTATGAATACCTTTTCTGGTATGTGATGCCATTTTTTTTTTTTTGCTTGATGCATCTTTTATTGTATTTAAGCATTGCTTGTTTTAATATCACTCAATCAGATTTAGTAATTTTACAAGTATAAATATAAAAATTTATATTACTGTAACTGTAAGCAAGTGGTGATCAAAAAGCTTGCTACATCAAAATTTCTAATTAATTGTCCCATGGTAATTTTGAAAACTTGTTAACTTAAGACAGATTTGAAAGGTAAATTTACACTTTGTGGTCAAGCCATCATTCATGTGCCCATGAATGCAGTCTTGCAGGCAGTGGACATTTGCCTAGATTGCATTATATGTGTAATCTGATACTTGAAATTCTAGGTGTATATAAGTATGCTTTGGACATGACTAATTATATAATACAATATTGTGTATGGAGTTTCATGGTTATCATTATTTTGTTAAAATTTGTAATTATTGTTCATATTATGGTTGCTATGAACCCACAGATGGCTCACCTCTTGTGACAGAGGGTGACCACATTTGCTATCACTTTATGTTGCTGCAATGACAGGCAGCACAGTGGATAGGCATTGGAAGGGAAAGAGGGTTGCAACCGGACAGGAAGATTTAACTGTTTGTTAAATGTTTCGTCTACAGTTGGAATGTGGAAACAGCGCCACAGTCTTAATGTCTGAAATTTACCCAGACTTGCAGGTACCTGTTTCTTCTGCCCCATGTGTTGCAAATCAGCGAAAAATGCGGTCTCAACCTAATTCTTCTAAGTAGCTTTGTCCTCCTGTAAGAATCTAATGATAGACCAAAGATTTTCAATTAAAAAATTGATGGTTGCCTTCAGTTTCGTTCCAGCATTCTTAATGACACTTGAAATATTCTTCATAAAATTGATCTCATATAGTTTTAGATTGAGAAATATACAAAAAAAAAAAACGTGTACAGTGGAAACATAAAAAACAGAAGTCTGAATATTCGAATTTCTCATAAACCGAATTTTGCCAAATGATAGGTTATTTTTTTCTCTTTGGCTTTTTTAGAATCAGACTCGTATTTCGAAGTATTTCTGATTCGATTCTCTTAATTCGAAGTCGATACCATCTCATAAGGCATCACAAAAGTACTACATGCATCTCTAGAGCAGCAAGCAATGCTAATAATTGGCCAAGAAAGGCTGATCAGTGGGCTAACAAATCAGGAAGGAAGCGGATGCACTAACAATGTCAGTGTCAGTAGCAAATCTGTACTGATACTGATAGCAACGTGGGACAAGGGAAGGGCAGGGTTGCTCGTTGCAGGCTCAGTAAACACTCACTCAATGAATCTTAGACCCTGTTATACCCATTTTTGTAATTCGAATACTCTTAATTCGAAGATTTAATCCATTCCCATACAATTTGAATTATGAGGTTTTCACTGTATTTGAAACTTACTGCTGAGTGCATAGACTTTTACACTGGCCTACACTCATATATTGTTTCACTATTGAAATATGGATGTAGCTTCATCTCAAGAAGTTTGTTTGGATTGCCATGACAGCATTCAAATTTACTAACAGCTTTTTTTTTTGTTGACCATGTACAGAAATCTTGTTTCAGAGAAGGTGATCAAAGGTCTATTCTCAAGATAAATCTATTTTTTCATCTTCTGCACTCAAGACTCTGACACATTCCTGCTGCAGTGTAAATCATTACTTAACATAAAGCAAGGTAAAGGGCTGAAAACAATGACCAAAATATACACATGTGTACACATATAGACACATTCATAAAAGAAATAAAATAATCAAGCCAACTAACAACATAAACTACTGCAGTAATAATCAAAGAAATAAAAAGAGTGGGAACTCATATCGCACAAATTAGTTATACAATTGCTTTATTAAAGAGTACACTTATACTTTGAAGTCCAACAATGCCATAAACACTTTTCACTTCCAAACAATTCGCAAACATTCCATACATGGATTTGCTCAAGCATAATCAGATTCAGCTTTTCCAAGTTTCATTGTTTAAAAATATAATTAATTCAGTTAAAAGCTTGTTTCAATTTTCGAATATTTTTTAATTAAGCAATACTACAGAGTATAGATGGTTTTAAATTTTTTTATGTCCTTGTTTAAAGATTACATTGTCAAGATTCAATTAACCAAAATGATTAGAACTTTGCTGAAGACATTATTTTCTGCTTGTATGATGCTACTAATTTGTCAAAGCCATCAACATCTCGCCTCTTTTTCTTGGGATTCTGAAACAAAAGAAGAGAAAAAAATAAGGAGAAAATAGAGAACTTTTCCTGTATTTGCACGTACCTTCTTGTAAATCCTTTGCTTTCCACATACATGTACCTTTTAGATATTCTGCTAACTCTATACAATGAGGGTTACTTCAGAACTTTAAAAGATTGCAAATCTGTTCAAGAAAATATCCTTCACATAAAAGTTATGTGAGGGAAAACGATTTTGAATATAAACACTGCGGACAAAAATTGACTTTTTGTCAATTACTTGCAATTGCTTTTAGGTAAATCAGGGTTACTGATATAAAAAATGGCATCGGTTTTTTTGTTTTTTTGTTGGGTTTTTTTGCTATCAGGCCTAGTGGAGTTGTGATGAGTTGTGCTCCTTTTACTATATCAGCCTACAATTCTGGCCCAATCTAAGTCCATATGTTTCTTCCATAATTTGGATGTGTTGGTGGAAATATTCACCTAGCAAATCACTGACATCTCCCTGCTTTTCAGGAAATCATTCTAGATGACTCTACAGACATTGCATTTTCATGCTCGTATTGCAACCTAAGATATGAAAATTTTCCAGCATAGTTTCAACTAACTCTTTATAATCTGATTTTCTTCTCCTAAAAACTACTGAACAACAGAAATACACGATTCCCATGTCATTCATTAGCTGTTTGAAGGCTTTGTCCTGAACAAGTGTCCTAATTCGAGGATTGTAAAAAATGCCTTTTTAGTTTTTCATAGGTTACCCAGAAGAATGCTCACACAGGTCTTTTAAACACCCACCATTTGGGTAAAGCGTTTTCATAAACTGTTTCATAAGGCCCAGCTTAATATGAAGATGCAGAAACACAATTTTTTCAAGTTTGACGTGTGGTCCCTAGATGACATTTCATCTTCAGCCTGACTCTCTCTTTTGAGCTATTTCTTTAGTATATAGTATCAGTCTTCAGTTTTGCTGTCCCAGAGGTAGATAAAGCAAGAAAATTTAGTGTATCCATCTTGCTGACCTAACAAGAAATTCACCATCTTGAGATCAACACAAATGATACATTTGTGTTCAAGAAGTTCTAATACAGTTTTGATATGTTCCCTATCTAATGAACAGTGCCATTAGGTATAGCACCAAAAATGTTGCCTATATGCAGCAAAACACACTTTAGAAAACACTTAGTGCTACAGAAAAGGGAAACCATTCTTTTGGATCCTATTTAATGATTTTAAAACTAAAAGCGAACAATTTGAATACTAATATTTAAGCAATTTCATTTATGATTTTTGCCATATTTAACTATATCATTTAAATTATCTTTAAATTTTTTTTTTATTTTTATGGCAATTTCTGTTATTTAAATATTATTTTTTCAAGTAACAGTTCATACTTTTTAAAAAGAAAAAAGTAAAAACATGGAATTTTAATGCTTTATCTTCTTACAAGTACTTTTATTAGTTACTTCAGCTGGTAAATTTTCATTATCAACCTTCATGAGTGTAGCCTGCTACGCATAAATTATAGTGTAGCATAAATATTAGATCTATTAGATATTAGATCTTGCCTGTCAAAACGATAGTCATTTTTGGAATCTGTGACCTTTAATCTACCAGAATCAGTTGTCAGAGTTCATGCATCTGATACCGATAGCATGTTCCTAAGTTCAACATTCTCAAAATTCAATCGCCTTAGATCTAGATCAACTATCATCTGACTGTGAGTCTGAGCCATCATCTTCACCAGCCTCTTAAGTCTTGAATAAATCAAAATCAACATGATTTATTATTATTGTCATCTAGTTCATTGGAAAAATTAACTATCTATGAGGGCTTAGCACTATCATCAACAAGACAGAAGAAAATTGAAAGTCATGTAGCACCATGATTGATTGTTTAGTTTAGGAATAAAATGAGAGCCTGACCTTGAAAGCCAGCAAACTTTACCTTGGTTGACCTGTAACCTAATGTCTTACAGGAGATTTCTGCGCCTAACAATATAATTTTGTTGCCATGTGGCAACAAATAAACACTGCTTCTCATGAGTTCTCTGGGACTTAATCAATAGTGGGTGTTGCCAGGCACTATATGACTGAATGAGTTAATAATCATTTTCCTGTATTATTGATGTTAAATGTGTTTCTCTTATTTCAAAATTAAAATTAAGATATTGGCTTTTAAAACCTTAGTATTGCCACTTTGGCAGATTCTTAAATCGTCAGTATTCTCCTGTCTTCACGTATAATTGCAATCATGATTCCCTTTGTCTCTTATCTAAATAAAAATGTATGTTACTTTTATAGCTTTTTGCTTTGCTGGCCTCTCCTT
This sequence comes from Elysia crispata, assembly GCA_033675545.1. Classification (NCBI taxonomy): domain Eukaryota; kingdom Metazoa; phylum Mollusca; class Gastropoda; family Plakobranchidae; genus Elysia; species Elysia crispata. The sequence continues at coordinate 407,151 of JAWDGP010008055.1, read as the reverse complement.
TGCATTTTTCCCCTTGAAGCCAAATTTAGATTTATTATCTTTGTGAGCAGGTCTTTGGTCAATCTTCTGTCCTCCTCGCTGCTGTGGCCGAGGTTTATGTCTCTGTTTTGGTCCTGAGTGGGAAGGCAAACCAAGGGGGCCCTGACACAAGGATGAAAGAAAAGTATGGGAAGAGGCAATTGATTAATGAACCAATGGAGGAAAATGAAGTAAAAAGAAAAAAAAGTTCAGCCACCAACCCTTGCAGGACAAGGTAAATAAAATAACTGGTCTCTTTGTTCTTTTTTGGTTTTTGTTCTTTTTTTCTCCCCTTTATTTTTTTCTCAGGTCAAAAAACTTGATTTAATTATCTGATCTCTTTCAGATTTATCCTAAAAGGATAACAAATAAATTGTCAAATTTTATTCATTTTCATAAAATTGAAAATTTTATGAAAATGAATAAAATTTGTTTCATAATAGGCAAAAAAAAAGCAAACAAGTCATTTAAATGCTATTTATGTCGAGAGAGAGGGTAAATGTTATGATGGGTAACCTGGACTGTTCTCAACTTTAACTAAACATTACTTACTTTTTGGATGCTTACTTATGGCACATAAGTCAAACATGCAGGTTATCCATATCTATGAAAAAGTCTCACCTCATACATTGACCTGGCAATTTTGTCCTGTTGTTTCTTCACTTCCAAAGGCATTGCTTCTTGTCGGACCTTTCCTTGTTTCCATTTCTTTTTCTTTTTGTTAGCTGTCTGCCCCTGGTCTTTACTTTTTGCCTGTGATTGATGGCCTTTTCCAGTATCAGCAGGTTTTGGTTTTGTCTTGATCTTTATATAAACAATAAGAATTGAGTTATTTCAGTTTTCAAAAAAAAAGGAGCAATTTGTAGACAAAACTGCATAAAAATGAAATAAGTGTTTACAATCTTAAACTTTATGCAGAATGACATTCCTCCAATAAGAGCTAAAAGTTAAGCAATTTGAAATCAAAAGTAACATGACGTGAGCCCTAAGAAAACTGACATGCCATCACATTCTCTTCCACATATACATAATTGACACATTTGCTAACTTGGAAAATGAACAAGCCAAATTGGGATTAAGAACATTTTAAGTTGAGGGTACGAAAAAATTGCTAACATTAATAAAAACATACCTTGGACTTTTCTAAGCGTTTTTGCTTTGCTTCAAGTGCTTTACGGTTTTCTAATGAAAACTCAACTATTGGCCTCTGAAAAAGACACAAATTGCACTCTTAAATTGTTATTTTCTTACTAGGCATTTTTTTCTTACAAAAAATTGGGCTGTCAAAGTTCTTAACCCTGTTAATACAGAAATTGGGAAATTAAAAACATTAAAAGACACAATAGGAAAGTAGCTTTAAAATTTCCTATCAACAGCATCAAATGGCAATGAGAGTGCTAATAAATAGAGTAGGACCCACCAAATCGGGAATTGTGAAATCGGGAAAGAGTATGGGAAAGGAATTATTACAATATAAAGTCATCGCTAAGTCTGGAAGTGTTACCCGTTTAAATGGGAAAAAATTCCAGACGGCTTTGTTGAAATGAAGTTTTGAGAGCAGATCGTTCGTTATATTTACCTGTGGAGCGCACATTTCTCACATGATATGAATAATTAACAAACAGATGGTCAATAACAAGCTTTCCTGGGAGTAAGCGACATTAATCAGGCCTTTTTATATAACTCAGGTAAGGAGGTATGCTAGGGAAAGGGTATCATGATGTCTACCTGCCAGGTTGTGGACTTCACGGTCCACTTCACTCCAGGTGGATATTGACAGAGCTAGTGTTTGTTCTAACAGGCAATCTACTGGTTGCTAGACAACTGCCAGACATTGTGCAAACATTATGGTCACTTCAACAGAAGGCGTGTTGCTTTTGTATGTCTAATAAAATTTATCGAGTGCATAGCTGAGACAGCGAGCATGTATAAAAGGGTTGCTTAAATTCATTAATCAACGCTTGAGCAACAATAATGAAAATTATCAATCAATTTAAGATATCCAAGTTTCAAGTCGGGAGAATAAAACAAAGCAAGGAAAGACTGAGACAGTTATAGAACTTTCCAAGCATTTTGGGCAAGAAAAGAAAACGGGATCAGGAGCAAAATGACGTTGGATGTACTTTTTTTACACCCGGGAAATCCAGAAAACCCAGATTATCGGGAAAAGAAAAAAATCTTCTCCCCAAATTTCCACATTTAGCGGTTCCGACTGTATTTATGAATTTAGTCTAAAATAGTGCAGTATTGACAGCCTGCAAATATAATAAAAAAATTATATATTCATTACTTACATACCATTCTTCCCACATTTACAAATATAATGGTTAGAGGCGAACAAAGTATTTTGTATAAACCACATCTTTCAGATTGTCAGAATATTAGGACAAGATTTAGAACCAAAGAAAAGGCAAATGTATGGTTGTTAAATAATACATCCCTTGAATATCAAAACATTGGTTTTGGTTTTGAATGAATTTTTTTTGTTTAATTTGGAAGGATACTGCTCAAAATAATAGAGCTTGTTTAATATAAATTAATTATTGTGTTTAAATTTCAAGTAAAAGTTTGTGTGACACAACACACACAAACTAGCAATGCTTTAAAAAAGGTCTGAAACAGCAAAAATATGAAGGATCATTTACACATTATGTTGACATTATGTAGTGTGTTCAAACTTGCACACTGTACAGTCAGTTTACTAAGTAGTTCACACTTGAAAAGATAAACCTTCTCACCTTATTGTTCCCAAACACAGATGGACAGTTGTTGAGACTTTTCAGGGCTGCAAGGGCATGAGCATGCTGTGTGAAGCTACAGAAGGCAAAGCCTTTTGACTTGCCCTGACCTTGGGTGTTCACTCTAGTTAGGTCACGCATAATGCGACACTGAAATTATCATTTATAACATTAAATATAAAGGTACACTACAACAGAGATTATCATTTTTATGTATTTATTTTGAATTCCAATAAACGTTTTTCTTCATAGTTCCATAACCATTTTGAGCAAGATTTTCTCGCACATAAAAATGGATTGATAAAACAGACAAAAATACATTATAAATCTTGGATTAAGAATTTAAATACAATTTTTTATTATCAGCTCACCTCAGTTAATCGAGCTTCCCGGTCTCCTACTGCTTTGATAATAATCTTGCGTAGTTTTGCATCATCAACAGTTGCTGGTATGTTATGTATGCACAAACGAGTTGATGACACAAATATATTCTGATCCTTTAGCTTTTGTCTGTTGGCCTCTGCTATCTGAATTAAAAGAAAAAAAAATTTCAGGGTACAGAAGAAGATATGGGGAGGGGGGGGTCTTAATTTAAAAAAAAATTGTTAAAAAGACAGTGCAGGTGCATAATTAACTTTGAATTACTTATCACAATGTCATTTTGTTTGGTGATTTTTTTTTCCACATGAGCATATCGATTTTCATCATGATACTTTGGGGAAAAAATAATATTTTCACATACTTGACAAAAAAAAGAAGAAAAGAAAAAATATACTTTTGTTCTAAGAGCCAGATCAGCTGGGGGAACATCCTTAGCTGCCTCAGTCCCAGGGCGAATCACTGAAAAATTCAAACGATTAAATAACTATATCAAACATAGATGAAAAAAACAACAACCTGAAATTTGGCTTAGATCATGGGCTCCCATTTTTAGGAATAAAGCAAAATTACAATTATCAGAAGTGCCTAGGGTCCCGGAAAATCCTGGAAACTCCCGGACCTATTGTTGTATCCTGGAAACCTGGATTTACCAGCAAAATCCTGGATTTTTTCGTTTTGTTTAAGCATTTAGACTGACCCAAAGTAAACAATTTTAATCGGTTGTTTTCGTTTTTGTTTCAGGATTATTAGCGTGACCCAACAATCCTACGAAAAACAAACAGTGAAAATATAATTCTACGACGAAAACGATATTTTTCCTTCATCAAGTATCAACCCGTGCGAAGGTATAAAACTGTGTGACATATATTATATCGATATCGTGTATTTTTGTTTATTATTTATATTTTTAATTCCAATGGCGAGATTTGTATTATAGTTGAAACAGTCCACCTTATCGGTTCCATCGAGTTGTTCTATTGGTTTGTCCGAAAAACATCGTTCTCTCCATCTTCACACCCAGACCTCACCGTTATGTCCAACAAACAATCAATCTGATTTCTTCATCTGACAATAATTAGTGCGCCTAGGCAGTTTCTTTTTGTTAAGATACATTCTAAATCTTGTCGAGTATTAAGATCGAACGGGAAATCCTAAATACCGGTAGAGCTAAAGCTAGATCTAGATAGATAACCAAAACCGATTATGTCATGAGACTATAAAGTATTATTATAGATCTAGATTCTTGCAATAATTTATTATTATTTATTTTTTTTTGCTCAGAAAAAAAGGTGATTTACATTCCAAGGTAAATAATTATGAGTCTAGATCTAAATTTTAGATTGTTATTTTCTTTTTTACACGGTCAGGCGGGGCCTAGTGAGACGTTCTAGACCTAATCGATATTTATCATATTCAGCTCAAATGTCTTTTTAAAAGAATAGATAAGGAGAGCAGCGCTCAATATTTAAGCCAGAACATAGGACTTTATGTATACTTTGATGAGTAAGCTTTTATGGCGCCTCAGTTGAGCCACTAAAATACATGTACAGAAAGCAGTAACAACTAACATTTCGGGGACACAGTAAGGGTTGTAGATGAGCTACAACAGGTCATTCAAACTCTTACTTAGTCTTAGCACAAAAAAGGAGCTAAATCAGAAAGAAAAAATGTTCCACAATAATGGCTCTTTGGACAATCCAATTTTGTTTAAATTTAGGGGTGGGGGGTAGAAGAGGGAGAATGCTCCTGCCTAGGCCTCTAGCAGTGACCGATTTTAAAAAGTTCAGAGAAAAAAATTGTGTGTCCAGTTCTCATCCCTGGTATTATTATTCGTTTTATACTTTAGTCCTAGCTTATTTGTTTCCAACAGCTGTATGGTTGATTTTATCAGTCTTTAAGTAAAATTAGTAAAAACTGATGTCGCTTTTTAAAAATTCGCATAGTCTCGCTTTGGCCCTGATTTTGCTCCAAATTCCCTGATTTTGGTGGGTGGTTTTCCTGAAAGGCATAGGTTGGGGTAGGCACCTCTGAATTATATTATTTAGTTCACATGATACAAAAGATCAAATTCTTTCGCATAATCTGAACCTGAGCAAAATAGTTTTACATAATATTTTGATGATTGGTTCATGATGCACAAAGATAATTTCAGATATCCCTAAAAAAAAAAAAAAAATCCACTTATATTACCTTACAAAGAGCAAAGAAAAGAAAATATAATAGCAAAGAAAGAGAGGTGGGTTCTTACAATATTAGCATTCCAATTCCTTTACATTTTTTTTAAATTTAGGGGTGGGGGGTAGAAGAGGGAGAATGCTCCTGCCTAGGCCTCTAGCAGTGACCGATTTTAAAAAGTTCAGAGAAAAAAATTGTGTGTCCAGTTCTCATCCCTGGTATTATTATTCGTTTTATACTTTAGTCCTAGCTTATTTGTTTCCAACAGCTGTATGGTTGATTTTATCAGTCTTTAAGTAAAATTAGTAAAAACTGATGTCGCTTTTTAAAAATTCGCATAGTCTCGCTTTGGCCCTGATTTTGCTCCAAATTCCCTGATTTTGGTGGGTGGTTTTCCTGAAAGGCATAGGTTGGGGTAGGCACCTCTGAATTATATTATTTAGTTCACATGATACAAAAGATCAAATTCTTTCGCATAATCTGAACCTGAGCAAAATAGTTTTACATAATATTTTGATGATTGGTTCATGATGCACAAAGATAATTTCAGATATCCCTAAAAAAAAAAAAAATCCACTTATATTACCTTACAAAAAGCAAAGAAAAGAAAATATAATAGCAAAGAAAGAGAGGTGGGTTCTTACAATATTAGCATTCCAATTCCTTTACATTTTTTTTAAAAGTTTTAAACATTAATGTATTCTACAATTCAATTTACCTCTAGAGTAATTAAACAAACTCACTTCCTTCTCGGGAAAGGTAAAGGTTCCTGGAGTCTTTTTCTTCCTTTTTATCCCCTTCCTTTACTTTCTTTTTCTTTTCTTCTTCTTTTTGTTGAGTGAGGACACCTGCCTGTTCTCGGCTAACTGCAAGTGACACAATCAGAGAGCGTCCCTGGAGACTGATTCCACCATCACTCTGGAAAAAAAAAGAAAAAAAGTAAACCACACAAAATTCTTTCCATTAATGCTATTTATAAAATCTGTTATGGACTGACATAATTGACCTAGTCAGTGGAAAAATAATAATAGGACAGTGATGATGAATATTTTTAAAGTTCTAGTGTCAAAAGTAAAGTGTATCTTCAACTTTTGAAGGATTTAATTCTTTGCTTCACAATATCAATTCAATTGTATATTCCAGGCAGTTTTATTTACAATAAATCAAAGACCAAATTTGCTTATCTTGTTTGTTGCGTAATTCAGTAGCAAGAGTTAGAAGCCAAAATAGTCATAAGAATTCTAAATAATGTTTAATACGTGCCAAAATGAAAGCCTGATTAACACCTTAAAAAAAGCACAATGGTCCTACTGTGCTTTTTCAAATTTTTGACATTTTTCTCAGGCATGGTAAACAAAAGTGGATGAAATTTTACAAAGTAATGCCGCACGTCTTTAATAGCTTCTATTAACTATTCTTTTTGTTTCGGTTATGCCAAGGAATCACTTAAAAATATCTTATTAACTAAAAGAAAAAAAAAAGAATACAGCTCAGCTGTGGTGACAAAGTTAAAAAAGAAAGGAAGGCAAGAGAGGTAATTGATTTCCTTTAAGAGAAACAACTAAATCTGGGTAAAGAATGAAGGCTTATACTAAATATAAAAAGCCTGAGGTCATACAATATATCTGAGAATGTTTCTTCCACTTACCATCTTAATATTTATTTTTGGTTTCATATTAATTATTATTCAATTTTAATTGCAACCAATACCAAATAGGTAAAACCCATGAACCATCCTTACCTACCAAACTTCCCTAGCCTAACTGTATAATATTCCCAAGGCCTGAAAATAGCAAAAAACCTTTTTTTTTTATTTAAAAAGATATTAAAATCTAGAACTTTAGCTACTGGTATATAAAAATAATGATTAGGCTCCATTTTATATGTTGTTGCTTTCTACTTGGCTACATGATAAGAGTCTCTCTTTAAGTGTCTTTAAGGGATAACGTAAGCTGTTATATGATCTTCTCTAGATTAGATGAAGAAATTGTATGACTACTTTAATTATTACAAATAAAAATGTTGGCCTAAACAGTGCATTTCCATCAACATAATAATGTTCAAGATGTTCATGGGCATTAGTTTAGGGTTTGGCTAGGCAATATTCTTAAGATAAAGCAAGGTTCTTTCAATGCAAATTTAGATGAGGTCACATGATTTTCAAGAATAAATGACAATATAGAAGACAAGTGGTAAAAAGAGAATGTTGCTTGTAAGTTTTTGTCTAGGTGTTTTCTAATTTGCAATGAATAACCTCATTTGCTGCTGTCTCCACACTGGCCATTGCACTGTCTTTTGTAACAAACTGCACAAATGCAGAACCTGAATAAAAAGAATATAGTAACATCAAGTGACAGGGAAAGAAAAATATATTGAAGCATTACAGAATATCCTCTGATTATGGTCAAGAATTTGTTTTTAATTATCCAGCTATATAAAGATCAAAATGTTTTGGGTTTTTTCTTTGTCCTTGATAGGTAAAATACATAACTTTCAACATTTCTTTCTTTAATCCAAAAACTAATACATGCATGAATAGAGTTGGCCAAGGTTGTTATTGAAAAAATTTTCTCATGCCCAACACAACTTAAACCAAAATAAACTTTTGCATAACTGATGAAAATTTCAAAAAACAACATTTATACAAAACAATCAATATTTATTACAAAAATCAAGGTCATTTAAAATGTACACAAATTATCAAGCTTTACAAGGTAACTTTTTAAAAGAAAAAGAATTTAGAAACTACCCTATATGAACTTGCTATAAGAAAAAAAGAAAAAAGATGAGATTCCTCTTATTAAATTATATCACATTAATATCAAGTACTAAATAATATCTTTTTCACAGAAAGCTGAATTCTTGTTATATTGAAAAGTCAAAGACCATAAAAAATATAATACCTTTTGACATGCCACTGTTTCTATCTTTAACAATGCGAGCATACTTGACTTCTCCAAATTGACCGAAGCACTCTTCAATTTCCTCTTCATCGGTTGAAAAAGGCAAATTTCTGGAAGTATAAAAAAAATGATTTCCTGATAAGAATCATCTTATCACATTTTTGTTCTCCTACTAAAAAAAGCAAATGGAAAGGAATTAACAGAGGTGCTTTTCTCTAATGGTTGTCACCAGAGAACACAGCTGTGGTGACATTACTATTATATAGGAAGCATTTTATTGAAGCATTCCGATGCTAGCATTGGTGGTATCATTTGATTAATGTCAATCTATCATTTTAATAATATAGAACAATCAAGCCACAAGTCAAGCATTGATTCTCTTTATTATATTGATTCTCAATTAAACATGTGAATTTACATAAATGAAATAATAGGCATGTATAACCAGCTTGATAACTATTGAAGTATGTGTGCTATGTTTCAAAATGAATGTATTTGTTGTCATTATGTGTCCAGTGACGTGAAAGCATGATAAGTTGTTTATAATTGTTTTGTTCTTTTGTCTCTATGGTTGCCTTGGTCCTTGAAATAGATTACATCACCTGGTGGAGTTTTAGCCTTTTTTAAGCAAAATAATGTTTTGCCACATACTTTTCCATACTTTCCCATACATGCAGGTCACATATTCAACAAAAGCAAGATGAAGTTGCCTCAATACAACTGCTGGAACATAGACCACAAACTTTTACCTTCATTCACCATCATTGCATAATTCTCACCGTATAAAAATGGTTCTGCCTTCACCAACATCACTTGGTCTGTCTGAAAGTTTAAAATGAAAAACTGAAGAGCAATCATCATATTAAAAAAAGTGAAAAAGAAATGTGTTTATTTGGTGTTATTCAGAATTTTTTTTTTTAATTGACCACTCCTTCATTTGAAAACATCAAATTTGATACAAAAGAAAAAGGATTGTGGTGAATTAACTAGATAGCAGGAGTAGGAGTATAAATAGCTGATACAACAGTGTTGATAGGAGTAGATAGAGAACTTGTCTGAAAGTGTCCTAGGCTCAAAAAATAGGGGAAGGGTGAAAATAGTGAATGCAATGTCAAATGAAGGAAAGAAATCATAATAACTACAATTATGGGAAATAGTTTTTAGAAAAAAGTAGTGGGAATATAAAAAAAAGCAACTGAATTTTTCTAACAGTGACCTACTTACTGGTCAGAGATGGTTTTTGATCAACAGTTGTGTCTTTATCAATACCACTGTCATCACTGTCTTCTCCAGTCTCTCTTTCTTCATCATCCTCACTTGATGTCTCAGATCTCTCTGATTCACTATCATTTTCATCTTTTTCTTCATCATGGCTTTCTTTGATATCCTCGTCATCTTTCTCATCATTATCATTAGATCCATCTTCCTTATCAATATCCATGTCTTCTTCCTCTTCCCCTTCAGCAGATAGCTCAACAGGTGGAACCTCAAGTGATTTTACTACTTGTTTTAAAATTGAAAAAAAATGGTATGTATAAAATATAAAGCATTAAAAGTGCTCTTCTAATTGCTTTGGTAAGAATATTACATAAAGATGCCCAAAACTTTCAAATGAAAAAAATTTACTGTTTACTTTCCTAGACTGCAAAAAGGTCACACATAAATGGTGGAACAAAGGTTCCAATGTTTCAATAACAAACTGAAAATTTATTTATCGTTTTTACATGAATTATGGAGTCAAGTTATTCTTAGAAGAAACAGAATAAAATTAACATAATTTACCAGGTAGTCTGGATTCATACATATTCTTTGGAAGAGCCCAGTCAACTGCTACAGGACGACCTAAGTTATAAAAAAAATTAAAGAAAAGAAAAAATAAACAAGGAGATTTCTTACATACTTGAACACAGAAAAAATTGTTGAAGAATGAATATTTAAAGAAAATTCAAAAAGCACAGACAGCTCTGGCTATTTTCACAATGCAGTGTAGTAAAGTTTCAGACATTTATGGGATAAAAATTATAAGAGTAAGATAAAGATTATAAAAAAGGCTTGATGAAATTCATAACTAGTAATATCTTTAAAACAGCCAGATCCCATTATTATTTTTTCAGGATACACAGGGTAAAAGACGACGAGTATATCCAGAGATCTATGGGAATATTACATCTAGATCTATAGAGATCTACAAAGCCATTTCTCAATTTGTCCAAGAAGATGTGGCGAGTATTACTTTGCTTTAAAATGTCTTATCTCATTTATCCATATATCACAATGTTTTTAATCTAAACATGCATACCACTGATCACTGGCCATAGTGTCAATGCTTTTTAACATAAAGATTTATCAGTGCAGTACTTAACGTAAATTTATGCAAAAATCTTCAACATATACAGTATAACCCTTTGCAAGACCTTAGCACTTAACTTACCTGCCACAGGAGTTCCATTCAGCTGAGCAACTGCCATGCCTGCCTGGGCCTTGTTCTCAAACTGAACAAATCCAAAACCAAGACGGGTACCTGTCGCTACAAGGATAATAAAACGATCAGGGGAGACACAGGTAATTAGTTTTCAAAACATAGCAATACCCCTTAAAATAGAAAAAATATAAATGCAACTTGTGATATATAAATATATATATATATACAGAAATTTCAAAGTTGCAAAACAAATTTTCAATGAAAATCCTTAAAATTTTGCAATTTCATGAATTTACCCTTCAAAACTCTTGACTGGCCTTCAGTAATAGCTGAGGTTTTCAAAGTGCTCAGGAATAGAACTCAAAAATTAAGGGCATACTAAATCTGCACAGTACTGTTATGAGAATATGTTTTGAAGAAAAGGAGAGCAAAAAATCTCCAGTTTTCAAAGGACAAAATAAATAAAATAAGAAAGTTCTGAAAATATTATCCGTAGTAAAGGCAAAAAAAAGACTACAATTATTTGAACAGCAATTGATCATAACTTAAACTATCTTATCAAGGCATTCCATTTAATATATATTCACCAAAAACAAGCTTCAAATGAAGTTAAGCATAAAAAAAAATAAAAAAGAACAAAAATGACTATAGCAATAGCTCTGACCGAGTTTTTGAAAGACATATTCAAAACATTAGTGGCAAGCCTTTGAACAAAACTTGGTTAACTTTAAAGAGAATATGATAGTTTAACAAAGTGTATGCCAATTAAGAAAGTCCAAATAAAAAAAAAAGAAACTATTACAAGGACTCAAGATTTACTCACACTTTGTAGGGATGTGAATATCCACAACATTTCCATACTGCTCAAAAGCCTTCTGCAGTTCATCTTTGGTGCACTGAAATATGAAAATGACACAAATGGAATACAAAATGATTGGCAATGGGTATATTCAAAATCTTAATTCTACAGATTGTCACACTGAAGTAGTTAAAGTAAATATAGGTAATGCAAGGGTTGGAAGTATGTGATAAACAGTTGCCTAGTTGAAAAAATTTCATCTTTCATATTTTACTTAGAAATTTCTCAGAGGCATTGCGTATTCCAAACAAATAAAGTTCAAAAAGATGCTTACTTACCTTAAACGCCAAATTTCGAACAATTACTCTTGCACGTTTGCCTTCATTCAAAGGATTTGGTGCTTGTCTTTGCCCTTTTATGGGAGTGTCAGCAGATACTTTTTTCTTTGGATTTTTTTTTCTCTGTGGATGTGCATCTTCAGACTCTGCAACTTCAATTCCCTTTTCAACTTTCACAGGCTGACTTCCATCAATAAAAACATTTGTTTCCTTGCCACTTGGACTTGACTGCTGAGTTTTGAGCCCAAGGGCATTACCATCTTCTGACTTAGGCTGTCCAAATCTTTTTTCTGTATAATTAAAAGGGAACATGTTGGGATAAAAACATAAATTATAAAAGATTTCAGCAAATTTTCCCACTATATTTTGTTTGTCTTAAAAAGATCAAAATAGCATAAGAGGCATTAACATAACTAAAAAAAAAACATAGATCTTCCAAGGTTTTTAGAAGCAAGTTCATGCTCCTTAAAGAGAAAAAATATACACGCTGAAAAAAAAATTTCTTTTAATCATATGGGCTTGGGTCTGAACTATTTGCTTTAATACAATTTTATACTCACTTTTTTCTTTTTTGTTGGCAAACACTGCATGTACATTTCTCCCATCAACTTTTTTGACTGAGGTCAAAGCCTTCTCTGCATCTTCCCTGAAAGTATTAAAATTTAAAGAGGACTAAAGGGCACCCTTTATTATTTTGCATGTTGTCTCTGTAGATCTACAATTAATGAGGAACTTAAAATACATATATAAATAATGACTATTTTTTTTTCTCAAACACTTACAAGAGAGTGAACTTGACATAGCCAAAGCCTCTGCATTTTCCAGAATCTGTTTTGAAAAAAAAAAGCAACAATGATTATGAATGGTAAACTTAAATAAGACTTAAACAAAAATTGAGCATTGTAAGTTGTTCTGGTAGAATTGAACTATTGGATAAATGTGTTGAAATATAGGGCTAGAAATGTAAGTTTCACTGACTGGATATGCCTATAGATTTATTGGCCACGTATAAGCCTCTAACTTAGTAACTATACCTCTATGCAAGTCAAGACAAGGAGAATGGATTTTTAAACTTAATTGCAGATATCTTGGTAAGATAATTTTACAATAAATTTAAATTTATTGGATTTTGAATATATGTATATAAGGTGCAAGTCACTGTAAATTTTACTTTAAATAATGCTACAATTCTGATGTTTAAATTAGAAATTTTAATGTTACCAAATACTGGCTAAATAAATACCAAGCTTTGAAGTAATGTTTTTTGCATTGGAAGCGAAAAATTTATTCTGACAGAGCAACTGGGTTAGGCCTATTGCCTCCAAAATGCAGACAGTGGTTCACAAATCTTTTATACACCATATATAGATACTCCATTGGTTTTATTTCAAATGAAGCATCCAAATTTAAAAAAATCTCATCTGAGAGAGTAACTCTTACACTTTGTAAAATGAACGGAATTTGAAAAAGTTCATGTTTATTTTTGCTTTTGGTATGGTGGCTTTCAAGACATGAAAAGTAATCTAACTTTTGAATTGGAGTGAGAATCCCTACCAACCCAAATGCTCAATGATGATTTGCTTTAAAATACAACTAAAACCCTTACTTTGGAAAGAGTAGCCTGTACCTTTTAGGTACGGACGGTTTTTTACATAGAAGAAACAGTAGCAACCCAATCGTGTGTTTCCTATTTGGAACTTAGTGTTATAAAAATGATTTAAACTTACGATAGTCATTAAGAGTCGGCAAAGACCTCTTTTCTTGCACTTACAAAAGTTGGATCGAGCAAACGAAGCCCTCTTTGGTGTGTTAATTAGTCTGTACTACTGTAGCTAAAAGGAACCCTTTCCCTTACTTTATGTACTGATCTAAGTCTACGAAAGATTTTCAAATAAAAATTTTTTTCAAGCAAAACTCCCGAAATGTCTCAACGCACAAAATGCTCTCCTAGTCCTACTCTAGATTATATTGCCTTAGTGACATAGGCTAGTCCTAGCCTTGCGTCTCGTGCAGTGTCTTGAATTATGAACACTAATAAACGAAGGGAGATAATTTCAGTATACCTTTATCTTTAACGACGAAACAGGATTTTAATGGTCCTACATCTGAGAATATTTTTTCCAGCGATTCATTTGTTGTTGTGTAAGGAAGATTTCGTACAAAGAGCGTTTTTCCCTTTCCATGCCTTTCGTTGGAGTCGGCCATAGCTAAATCTCACCGGAAGTAAACAAAACCTTTAGCTTCGTTATATTTTGTTATCTCAACATTCTAAACAGAATTTCGCAGTAAATCTTAAAAAAAATTTTCTGATACCAGTACAAGCAAGGTTACTAGCGACCGTGAAACAGTGCTACACAAAATTTAGGGGGAGATATGCTTACAGCCTTTCCTGAGCAATGAAGACTCAAGATTGGTCAAAATTCAGTCGCTTTCGAAGGCAACGTCAATTCAGAAATAAAATTATTGCAGTATAGATCTAGTATGTATTATGCCAAGCCTTCTCAGGCGCTACACGCTGGCATTACAAAATATATATAAAAAAAAATATTAGGGAACGAGTATTCTGACCATGTAGCCAAAATAATCTTGAAAGGTAAACTTACAAATGAAAAGAGGGAGTCAGAACACTACAATTCTGGCCATGTAGCCAAAATAACCTAAAAAGGCAAACTTACAAAGGAAAAGAGGAAGACAGAACACCGCTTTATTTTGGCTACATAGCCATTTTACAATCTCCGAAAAATTTATCACCTTTCATAATTATAGGCTTAGCCGAATATTCATTTTTCGCAGATGGATAATTGAAAATGTTTGCAGCAATTATCAAACCGATACCGTTGTACTCTAAGATATTTGCACTTATAAAATTTCTGAGCACACGGAGCTCTTGAAATACAAAGGGAGAAGACATGCTAGACTGACGGAAACCCGCCTAGGTTATCTGTATTCCTAGCGGTTAGACTATTTTTGTGATTCCTAGTGATCTTACATTTCACTGTGCGGTTTTTTTCTTGGTTTTTTTTTTTTTTTATTATTTAATTGTTACCGTACTAGTATGTTATAAACAAATTCGCTGTCACGGACAATGAAATCAGTTAAAGGTATAAAAAGGTAACTTAAAACACCAAGAACTGCGTCTTGTCGGCTAACTCACGTAAAAATTTCTTTGCTACTGTCTCTTTTCTCTCCACCCGCCCCCTTTTTTTCCACGCGCTTCAACTCTCTCTCTCTCTCTCTCTCTCTCTCTCTCTCTCTCTCTCTCTCTCTCTCTCTCTCTCTCTCTCTCTCTCTCTCTCTCTCTCTCTCTCTCTCTCTCTCTCTCTCTCTCTCTTAACTACATTCTTCTCTTATTTGAAAACGAAATTAGTGACTTCCAAAAATGGATCCAACAAGGCTGCTTACTTCCCTGTGAATTGTTTTCAATGTGTTGCGAGTGCATCATGCCCCACAAAAAGAGTTATCTGGACATAATTTCAGAAGTTGCAACACAGCCCATATAGTTGTGAAATGCTGATGACACCGTCTTGGTAGCTTTTCAGTGAAACAGTCATACAGACGCTATTGGATACAATAATTTAAAATATCCATTATATGGGATTGTCTTTTAACCAAAAAAAAACAAAAAAACAGCAACAACAAACAAACAAAAAAAAACCGGATACCGTGGTGATTCGAAACAAGCCGTCCGGCTACACGGAAAAAGTGAAAATGGCATTTCAAACAAAATAACGTAATTCATTCGTTATAAAAGTATTCTCACAAACAAAAAAAAAGCATTCCTCAATTTACCATTTGTTAGTGTGTGGCTGTGATTCATGGGCATAGTATAGTAAAAATAACTCCCTGGAAATATATATATATATATATATATATATATATATATAATATATATGAATTATATATATATATATATATATATATATATATAACGGTTCTTTAGAAGACTGGTTAAAGGTCGAACGAGTTTTTTTGTTTTTTTTTGTGCAAAGTCAAAGCGAATTTCCTCGATCATATATATATATATATATATATATATATATATATATATAAATATATATATATGTAAGAATTGGTCTGAAACATATGATTAAAACAGCAACAGTACCGTTGATGAGAAATAAATTAGGGTTGGTTGAGAGAAAATATTCTGGATATGGCATGAGGAGATGGTTCGGGGACAAGATAGTTTCTGACATAAGCCTAATCATCAAGTCGTTTAATAAGTCAATCAGCAAATCCTGTACTTTCCCAATCTGTTTTTAGATGCTTTTAAATGCTTATTACAAATCTGTGAACTTTCGCATTAAGTGCACAAAAGTGTACTGAAATGCGGAAACTATTCCCATTAGAGAAACAAGGGGTGTAGAAGTTAACAGGAACAGTTAACTAATTTTATAAAATCTAAAGGTTTAAGTAACTGTGCGGCTAAGAATTCCCGCAAGGCGTTGCACCTTTAGAACTTATGCAAAAATTCGCAGCTTTCTTTTGAGCGTTTAAAAGGATCTAAAAACAGATTGGGAAAGTACAGAATTAGTCGATTTCCTTTAATAAAGCGTAAGGTGATGAAAATTTCCGATTGTACGAAAATCGCGGTCACTTTGGCAGTAGCATTCTACTGTCCGGCACCTCTCACAGTCCTCAATTAGCACCTCCATTCATGATAATCTATAAAATCAAACCAGTCCGTGTTTTTCCAAGGAGAGCTTGATTGTCCTCTTGATTATTTTTATTCATAGAATGTCTTGACTTAGTATTATTTTTGTTTTGTTGTCGTTGTCGTGGTTATTTTTTATATTGTTTTGTTTTGTTTTGTTTTTTACTGTTGCTATTTTTTTAGTAATTGAATATCCTACCCTCTTATTTGTTTGATCTAGTAGGTGATCTGCAGAGCAGTTATTTTACTTTGCACCCCAATATTTTTTATTACTGAGTTTAAACCGATGTTTCTACATCAGCTGTTTCCCGTAAATAAATAAACAAACCCAAAATTTCTGTATAATTCAGACTCACTCATCATCAATGATTATGGGTAACGAAAAAAATATTTGGGCTAATTATTCTTGGGGAATCATTCTAGTGTTTCTCAGAAAAGCCACTTAAAAAGGAAATAAATCTTCTTAATAAACTTTTGTGCCATCGATCTGTCATCCAAACATTCTTTATTTTCACATAAAGCTCAATAAAATAATACAGTGCACCCATAGACCATTAAAGTAAAACCACAATCTCTTTACTTCAAGAAAATGTCTTAACATCATGTTACGTCCCACTGCGTTGGTATTTTACCAATCGGCCGCTGTAGGCCTATCTCAAAGTACATTGGGCTTCATCTACCTATTATGTTGTCTGGTGAGTTGGAGCTGAAAAAGAGGCAAGCACCAAAGTATCAATATTACTGCGGCTTTATTTCTTTATAATGGAGATTTATATTTTCTTAATGTTCGTCTTATTTCAACATAATTTATTTAAAAGATTTGTGCCATGCTTGTTGAAAAATATTTATAAAGAAAAGAGAATTCAGGGCTGAAATAGAATATAAAAATTGTTAATTTTTCTTATGTTTCTAGACACAAAAAAAAAACAAAAAAACATGAAGAAACCTTACAGTAAACACCTGTGGCACATTGGTGCATTCTTCTCATAATTATAAGGCATATTGATACAATATATATTGTAGTTATATTACTCCTCATACATAATCATACATTTACTAGCATTCAAGGTATGCACTTAGGCACGAAGAGGATTTTTTGCGCAGTTGTTTGTTGTTGTTTTTTTTTTTCACTTTTCTTTTCAAATTTGGATGTTTTTGAAGAGCTTTGTTTGCACCTAGTTGAGTGATATAGAAAGACCGAAAGAGTAGGAAATAGAGAGAGAGAGAGAGAGAGAGAGAGAGAGAGAGAGAGAGAGAGAGAGAAAGAGACAGACAGACAGATAGACAAACAGACAAATAGACAGACAGATAGACAAACAGACAAATAGACAGACAGACAGACAGACAGACAGACAGACAGACAGAGAGAGAGAGAATTGAATGATAAACAGACGTACTTAATTTTGCTGTGAAATTCACAAAATAACAATGCTACACTGAAATCGAAGTATAAATACAAATAAGAATAGGACGTTGTTGACGGGATAGAGCAGATCGCATAGCTATACAGATCGCTCAATTACAATCAAGATAATGCTGGAAAGTCATTCAGTTGTATGCCAGCATGCTGAACCTTATAAAAGATAACAGACTAACAAGAGTCGCATCCGGTGTAGTTCCTGGCAGCACACTGAGCTTACAGGGTTAATTAGGCAATTGGCTGAAACGTCTTATGTCATCCTCGACAAGACCAAATAAATTTCATGTCTCTATTTTATGTTGTCTCATGGGTTTACTGATTTCGCATTTTCTCCTATAAAGCGAGCACGCAGATTCATAGAATGATTCATACTCTTACCCAGTTTCACAAACAAAATGCATCTGCTTGGTATGGCAGTCTTCGTCATTCCATTTCCAGTCATAATACTTCCACATGGCGAGACAGTCTTCCACTGAAGATAAAATTAAAACACAAATCTATTTTAGTCTAAATTTAGAACACTTTTACTTTGTTTCTCTGCTCTTCTTGTTTGTCTAGTTGGTCAAATTCTTTTAAATTAATGATTGTTCAAGTCTCTCTCGTTTTTTCTTTTTATTGTTTTTGGGTTTTTTTCCGTGAGGAAAGCGTGTTTACACAATTCATATGGTGTGTGTCTGTGTGTGTGTGTGTGTGTGTGGTTGGGTGAGGTAATACGTCAATCCTCTTTAAGATTTTGTAATCTTCCTTCAACCTCCGTCGGATCCAGCGCAAGTATAACTCAACACTGAATATATCATATTCGCTTATTATTCAGTGAGTTTTGCCTTAATTTCATATTATATACTTATTAGAGAATGATTTGATTTAAGACTGGTTTAATTCATGTCAAGCCTGTAAATTTCAGCCACTCAGGTGGTGCTTAGCGTACTAGTTAAACGCAATAATGCTTCGATGCAGCCTGAGAGAGAGAGAGAGAGAGAGAGAGAGAGAGAGAGAGAGAGAGAGAGAGAGAGAGAGAGAGAGACAGACAGACAGACAGACAGAGAGACAGAGAGAGAGAGAGAGAGAGAGAGAGAGAGAGAGAGAGAGAGAGAGAGAGAGAGAGAGAGAGAGAGAGAGAGAGAGAGAGAGAGAGAAAAGGGGGAGGGGGTGTAGGAGCAGATGGATCCTCCATCGAGTGAATTGAAATAAACGGATCTTTTAAAATAAAGCAGCGAAAAAAAAACCCACTTTTTTCCTTTTGACGTTAGAAAAAGTCATTTAAATGAGACTATATAGCAGACATGAGCACATTCTTCCCAGATATAATATATATCTATTTCTGTATCCGCTTTATGGTGATCTCAAGCTTTCTACGAGCACACCCACAATGCCATGTTAGAAAGGCAAGATAGGCAGTTTACTTCACTTTCCCTCCCAACGATAATTAAGATCAGAACATTAAGATCCGAACTTATACATAAATGACGTTACCATATTACATATCACGTTCTAAGACGATTCATTAAACCACAAAATGTCAGAAATGTTAAATTAGTTTTAAAATTTACTATGATTGGTGAAAAAGAAAAGATTTGATGGAAAAAAAAACAACAATGAAATGATTTCTTTCTTTTCACGGATGTTGTACTAAGTACCTTCAACATTGAGTGACAAACGGTTCCCAAAAATAAAATGTGGGTTAGGACACGTAAACTTTCAATTGAGATTGAGATGAAGAAGAAGTTAAAGAGATGAATAGGTACATGCTACGAATTTTCTGTCCAATGTCACATGACAAGTCTTTGACTTCCTATCGCGATGAAAGCGGAAAGACAAAAGTACTGTCTTAGCGAAGGAGCATTCAGGTAGAGATGACTTGCATAGGAGGATTAAGGCACAATCACAGTAAATTTCGTGACACCCATTATTCCCAAATTTTATCCAATAACGATGAATGATTATCAGAAAAGAGTTCGAAATTTATTGTTATGAGTTATGAATTTCGAACTCTTTTCTGATAATCATTCATCCTTGCTAAAAATAAGCTAAGGTGATACAGAGTTTCATTTCGCTAAAACAATCGGCTTAAGTGAGAATGTGAGTAGGCCTATGTGGTTTTTAAGCAATACAATAAACTTGATTTCAAATTAAAGCAAAGTGGGTATAGTTTCAGAAATAAATAACTAATTTCACTCTTTTGGAATGATTTTGTTGCAATAAAAATATGAGACGTTTTTTTTTTGTAAGACATATAATTATGTATTCTCTCTAAAGAGTAAATCCGTCCATTGTGTTTGACAACGCGCCTAATGAGTTTTCTATCAATATAGATGCTGTGCTCTGCTAATTGCACCAAACAAGAGAAGAAAACAAAAAGAACGAATATGAGGCAAATCACGCACGGCCATCATTGCCAATACTGTTAGGTTCGTTAGGTCCCCAGTCAGTGAATTCCTTTATGAGATCCTTGGTTCCTGCCCACTCCCAAGTCCCTTCAGTGAAGATGTCCGTCCCACCGATCCAAGCGCCATAGATGTTGATCAAAACTGGAAAATAGTGGCGAGAACATGCATTGTAAAGTAGGACATTTATCCACGGTGGTCTACTCAAAAGTGCTGATTTTGACATGCAGATGGAAGTATTGAAAATCTATAGTGAACGAAAGTAAAGACTACAAAGCTGTCAATGTTTGTCCTCTAGTCTGAAAGCAAAGAAAATTCATATTTAAAAAAATAAAATATCAGGTGCACTAATGTTGAGAATTTGAATTTATCAAATCTGCAAAAAGTTGATTCATCAGAATCAAATCTTACTCGTGTTGTTCCGTAGATAATTTTTGACAAAGTCATTTTCAGCTTTGGATTCGATTTCTGCCAGAGTTCCTTCATAGAGCACACACATTTGCTGCAAGAGAAAGGTAGATTAGAACAAAAAAATAACAACATTCCGAATATAACTAGCAGTTTCTGTAAGAGAATATCATTATTATTTAGGGTATCCACCCTTCATTTTCCGCCCCGGACTCTTCCATTAAAATACTCCCCGATGATCAATCAGTATGACCTCATTTTCTCTGGCGCATTGTTAAGATATTTCATACCTATAGAAGTCCGGTTGTTGTTGTTTTGTTTTACATCTGAGTCAAGTAAGGAGAGTGTAAATATTTTTTTTACAAACAACTCAACCCTGTTTCATGTGCAGCCAGGAAAAGAGATCTTGAGATCTTGGTGCATTCATTGTCTTCTCGGCTTGCTTTTTTGTTTTTTGTTGTTTTTTTTTTGTTTTTGTTTTTGTTTTTTTTTGAACGGGGGGGAGGGAGGGAGGGGTTGTACCTTTTCCTCCATAAAATATAAGGTACATTTTGTTTTTTATCCGACAATAGGAAAATTCATATGAGGTGATTTTCTTCTTTGAGGCAGATTGGACAGTATTGCTTACAAGACTTTAGTGTCATGAAGTGATTTCATAATGACGCCTTTCGTAGCAAGCTTCAGTTCAGTTTACATTTGACAAATTCTAACTTTCGCTTGCAGCGCTGTTACAGTTTTGTAAACTCGCGATGCTAAATCATTGGATCTAATTCTTATTTAAAAAACAGATTATTATTGTTGGCATTTTTATTTTTTGTGGCTCTTAAAAAAGGAAAACAAGAAAGTTAAAGCTCACTTCAGCCTCTGGCCAGGTCATTCTCTCATGGCCAAAACCGTAGCAAGATCCCTGGAAGTACGTCCACCCATAGCGACAAGGAGTCTGGCTGAAAACACCTGAAAGCAGATGGTCCGGTTAACATTGATCTTAAAGGATTACTAAATGTAAATTTTATCTTCTTGGGGTTTGACACATTCATTTATCAACCGCTGTGACACATAAATAAATAAAAAATTTTTTTTGTTCAGAGCAAGCAAACTTAAAGGAGACTGACAAAAGTTATAATTCTTTATCGCAGTTATCTAATTATACTAGAGGACATAAAATATTTCTAAAAAGTAAAAGAATATATGTGTGTGTGTGTGTGTTTGTGGCATATATAAAATTACTTTATCATAACTCCGTGCCCTAGTGTGCAGATACTGATAGATAAATGTTAGTGTCCTTAATAAAGATTGGTAACTTTCTGCTGTGATTAGGAACACACTTGAAGTTTACTTAAAATGTAAATTCTGTAGGACCGAAGTCCACGTTTAAAAAAGATAATCAGGTAGATAATTACATCCATAGCTAGATAATGCCAATAATGTTATACTACTACTACTACTACTACTACTACTACTACTACTACTACTACTACTACTACTACTACTACTACTACTACTACTACTACTACTACTACTACTGCTTCTTCTGCTGCTGCTACTACTACTACTACTACTACTACTACTACTACTACTACTACTACTACTACTACTACTACTACTGCTGCTGCTGCTGCTACTACTGCTACTACAACTAATGCTGCTGCTACTACTACTACTACTACTACTACTACTACTACTACTATCACTACCACTACTGAAGCTGCTGCTGCTGCTTCTGCTGCTGCTACTACTACTACTATTATCACTACCACTACTGAAGCTGCTGCTGCTGCTGCTGCTGCTGCTGCTACTACTGCTACTACTACTACTGCAACCATTACCACTGTTGTAGTTGTTTCTATTACAGAGAGAGATAGAATACGAAAGAGAGAGACACACAGAGAAAGAGACAGACAGATAGACTGAGACGCAGACGGACAGAGAGACATCCAGAAATAACAACATTCATTGCAATGCATGAGTCATTATCATTCTTTGTGAGCAATAAATATCGTGATAATCAATGTTGATCTCACCTGTGACAGTGATTAAAGTGAAAGCAACGAAATGGTTACTAAGCCTCGCCATTCTGGATAGTAAAGTGAAGTTAAATTAATCTCTATTAATTGTGCTTGCAAACTGAATCATAAGCGTTCAGGCGCATGAAATCAGGACATGTCTGCAAAGTCAGTTAATCAATGCTGGCACTGTTACGCTGCTTAAGATAAGGAAAGTGACCACATTCTTGTCATTAGACGGATAGTAAGCCTACAGTGTGTGATCGCACTTATTTATTAAATCGATGTGCTGTACAAATCATGCGCATCATTCTACTAACCCCAAATACTAAACGATACAACAGGTACGAACATATCATTAATGCAATACACCAGTCTATTCATTTCCCAAGCCATGGGGTGAGTGGAGTAGGAATTTTTGTCATGATGCGAGTAACCAAAATCGCAAAGTAAAAAAAAAAAAAAAAAAATCTCTAAATCAACGGGAGTCAAAGTGAAAAGAAATCAGGGAAATTCCGTGTGATACTGATACGAGCGCCGTATCATACTAGGGTTACTTAAGAAAGAAAAGAGTGAGCGAGAGAGAGAGAGAGAGAGAGAGAGAGAGAGAGAGAGAGAGAGAGAGAGAGAGAGAGAGAGAGAGAGAGAGACAGACAGACAGACAGACAGACAGACAGAGACAGACAGACAGAGACAGACACAGAGAGAGAGAGAGAGAGAGAGAGAGAGAGAGAGAGAGAGAGAGAGAGAGAGAGAGAGAGAGAGAGAGAGAGAGAGAGGGGGGGGGGATGGGGGCGGAGAATTAGAATCAGTTCAAATGAGAGATGATTGTGAGTCTTTAATTGCAGGCCAAAGTTTTTTTTTAACTCCAGGACATGCCTTAGAGCATTATCTTTTATAACATTTATCAATTAAAAGCACAATTTTTTTTTTTTTGTGAAATCAGGAGAACATGTCGCCTGTTTATCCTCAGAAATGTTTTCGTCGCCTCAAGGATCTACTCCATGCCAATGACTGCTTTTAGACCTATTCTTCCGGAGACGAGCTTCTATGGCAGGAGATTGAAAATGACCTAGCGCATCGTTTTGTCCTCTCTTCCGTTCGCATTCCACTCTGTTAAATCTCGGTGCCATAAACAGCGTTATGATTGAACAGGTATTGGAGGCTATACAGGATGGCCCTCCAATTGCCACCTTGTCCAATGATCGTGTGCAAAGTTTACGGATCGTAGCGATGGTATCCCTTAGACACATGCAGGCACTTGGACTTGTCTAAAAAACAAAGCTATGTCCCCAGCTCCCATAGACTTTCTGCCCAATCTTCAATTTTTTTCTCCTTCCCGTTGAGTCGCAAGCCATGCTGGAACTTAATGTAAGCAGTTTCAAGCCATATGAAGCCAAATCGTCCTCTCCACTCCTTCTCTGCAATCCACAAAGGCTGTCCAAAAAAAAGGGGGGGGCGGCTCGGTTTCCCCCACAGTGTATCCTATCCGCTTTCTTGTCACCAATATTGAACAAAGAAAGGAAACCTCGATTAGGAGCGTAGTTCACGTTTACCCTAGCATGCTAGAAATCAGAGCAGCAATACACACAGCAAGAGCTTAATTGGCTCTTGAACCCAAAGCTGGGCTTTATCTGTTGTTCGGAAGAAGCCCAAACTTTTTGGATAGGCCTTACAAAAATAACAGTCCAAGAATAATGGAACGCATCAAGGTCAGTAAATAATGGATGGCCGCAAAGGGAGTGTATATTCACAAAGAACAGAATGCAAAATAAGTTAAGCAGTTTAGTCAATATCATTACTTACTGATATGTCATCATAATAAGACTTCGTAACCGCATATTGATCAGTGCAACATCAAATGACCTAGTTGGCCCTCAGGATGTATTACATCTCTGAGATCAAAAGCAGGTCATGAAAGATGACTTCTTTACAAGTTTCTGGATAAGGGTCTCAACCGACTGGATCAACTTGAAGGTTAGAATCTTTACGGGATACATGATATCACTCAACACTGTTCGTAATGACGATGGAAGTCATATTGAAAGCAACAGGAGAAGCGCAGTCCTGCAGATTTAAGCAGGTACTGCATGCCCTCTCTGAAAGCATTCATCCATCATCTATTTAATTGAAACATTTCTTGTCAAATGTTAGACACCTTGACGCCTTAACGACGAGGTGCAATTATCAGCAATTTGATACTCAAACCTAAAATGTGCCATAAGTAAAGATGTTTGCAGTAAAAAAAATGCTAATTAAGAGCTTCCTTCAAAGACAAAGATAATCAGAAACTACAGAGATCACTGCTGAAAGCCCAATAGCCATCAATAAAAATGTGCACTGCAGGATACATTCAAGGTTTGGCGCCTCCAGTTCATATAAATACAAAAACATCTCCGCTTATTCTATATATGTCACCTACTTGTCCACAATGGAAACAATAAAGGCAAAAAGAACAATACATTAACAATGAATAGGTTCAAAGCTCCTCGTCTGAAAAACGTGGGTAGGTATTGTAGAAAAGCAAAGCTCAAGTTCCAATTGAAATATGCACTAAATGAATACAAGTGCGGCTTGGCCAGACTGCTCAAATTGATGAAAGACTCAGATAAAAAAGTGGTAAAAACCGTTCAACCAATTTAATTAAAGACGGCAGAAAAGGGAAATTCTTCCGCAGAGAAGGCTACAGAATGCATGAAAATGAAATAAGTAATCGGCCAAATACAGCCTAACTGCAAGTCATGGAATCAATAATCAAAAAAATGGTGCAAACGGCACCTAGCAACGAGAAAATGTGATAAATGGAATGATGAAGATGAAAATGGGGTTTATCAGCCTTAGTAAATACAGAGAAGGCATAATTTCCTCATAATATCAGTTTACGATCAACTTTAAGATTGACGCTAGACAATTATTTCTTCTTCTTCTTCTTCTTCTTCTTCTTCTTCTTCTTCTTCTTCTTCTTCTTCTTCTTCTTCTTCTTCTTCTTCTTCTTCTTCTTCTTCTTCTTCTTCTTCTTTGATCGCCAGGCTATGCTATTCTGAGCAAAATCTTCATAGTAATGTGACAACAAAAGAACAAAAACTAGAGTAGTTCTCGGTGCGGGAGGAATGAAATGTCTCTTCTAAAAAAAATAGGAAAGCCAAGTGGGTGTTTTTATTCGAAGACATGCTAATTAATAGGCCTACTATTAGTAACATCAGAAACAAAAGAGAAGCGGTGGTGCATTCAAGATTCCATGTTATAGATCATGACCTAGCGATGACTAGAAGTTATACTTCATGAGCTATATTGGTTTGATATATTTATGCCTAGTTTCTTTTTGTTGGTTGCTGAGTTTTTCGAATGATGATCGGGAAACGCAACGAGGAAAGGGTGGTAGGCGAACAGACAAAGTAGCTTATTGCTGGAAAGAGTGACAGGAACGATGGAGTTAGAGGAATCAATGATTGAAAACAACACATAGTCTAATTCTTGAATGAATGAAAAATGAGTCATCCAACAGTGTGCCATGCGAAAAAAAATTCAAAAGATAAACCTGTGGTGGTCGAGTCGCCATTAGGCTATTCCATTT
Source organism: Elysia crispata (assembly GCA_033675545.1). Lineage (NCBI taxonomy): Eukaryota > Metazoa > Mollusca > Gastropoda > Plakobranchidae > Elysia > Elysia crispata. The sequence continues at coordinate 380,934 of JAWDGP010008055.1, read as the reverse complement.
CAACGGTGTACAGAGGGACTTCCATTTCAACGGTGTACATGGAGACTACAACAGAATCGTCCCGCTTCTGCGGTGCATGTACACTCGAAAGCCGGAAGTACCACTTGCTTTCCCAAGATTCCCATGAGCAAGCACAACAACAATCACTGACATCGACAGTTTTGCTAAACTTCAATGTAGGTTTCTTGAGTTTTATCATCATGGTTGATGTTCATCACGACTTTCTTCGAATGAAAATCAAATAATTTCCAACCAAAATCCAATCACTGATGAAAAAATACTCGTGAGTTTTTAGAGTATTTCTAGACCTTTTATAGAATCTAGATCTCAATAGATAATCAGAAATGTCTCAAGAACTATGATTTTGTTCTCAATTTTTATAAAATATTAGATCTAGAGTCTAGATTAGATCTATAAAAAGATACCTAGAGTCTAGATCTTGGTTTAAGAAGGCTAGATCTACATTTATTGTGATGATTTTACTATTGATGAACAACTTCAAAACAACAATTATCTCCCCCCCCCCCCCCCAAACTCTGCTTTAGTACTGACAAGGTAATATTACCAGTAATCTTACCCCAGGATATAAATTTACAGTATAGATCTAGGTCTATAGATTTTTGGCAGACAAGTAGAATTATATACATCAGCAGGTGGGAAATAAAAATTAATGGAAAGACTTCCAAAAGGGTACAGTAAGTGATGTTTATTAAGTATTGGAGGACTAATGCGCTGAGAACACTTTCAATTTAAATTTTCAACAGGTCAATATTTGCCATAGAACTTGTAAATAAATGCTTCAAGTAAGACTAGTGTACAATTCATTTTCTAACAATGAGTAATCTGTAAAATTAAAAAAAAAAAACCTATGGCGGTATCATACATCCCATATCATATCTTAATATACTAAACAAGCGTATCCAATTGGGAATCCCACCAAATTAAATAGCCTAACATTTTTTAAAAATCATTCTCATCCCCACTTACTCTGTTACTGACCTAGCGCAACACTGCTATTGTCTTAATCCTCTTAAATTCGTTTTGTAGGCCTATGCAATTTTTTGTTTCTTTGCCTTATATTTAATGAAAGTTGTTGAATTGAAACTTATTATACAACTAGATCTACTTTCAAATCCAATCTAATTTGTTATGTGGGACCAAATTTTTAAATCAGCATAAAATGTGAGGATCATGCTGTGCAGATATAGTTTTCTTTATTCTTGTTTGATTAATTGGAAGGACTTCTGAATTGGTTGGTAGGCTATCTCCATCATACTAAAGATCAAGCCATATGTAGAACTTATTATATATTAATGCCTCAAGCAAGTATAAATCATTTTTACAGCATCCTATCTTATTTTTAATTAATATACTGAACCAACATACCCAAACAGAATTCCTATTGATTAATTTTATCTTTTCTGCCAGAAATTAGAGAATCCAAAAGCTCATTTTAAGTCTTTATACTGTATCAAGATTGTGTTGCATCAATTAATGTGCCTGCCGACACATCTTTTTTTTTGTGTCACATAATGTGCCTGCCTATAACCTTACTTTGAAGTGTAGCTCTTCAAAAGCACATTTGAAATTAGAAGGGAGGTATCAGGTTGCAATAGATTAAAGGTGTCTCTTTTGAGTGATTTGCAAAGTTTTGAATTATTCTACCAGTGGGCTTTGGCCAGATAGTAATCAATCAAACAGGTGCCCTGCTCTTTAGCTATCATGACCTTCCAAGCATCTCTATCACTCGTCGCTTTCAGTGCTTTTGTCACTCTTCCTACTTTGAGCCACTTTATTCGTCCATCCAACATCTTTTCATGCTGTTTTCCCTTGATCATTCCAGTTTTTCACAAGATGTTCTAGTTTCTGGCAAAAAAGATTGCTTGGCATTTATGTTTTCTATTTATGAGTGATCTTGTGTGAGCATCTCGTAACACTGTTTGATTTCTTTGCAGTCCATGTGATTCGTAGCATTCTCTGAAAGAACCACATTTCTGTTACCTCCAGTTTCCTTTGTACCTGTTTTGAAACTGGCCAGATCTTGCATCCGTTCATTAAAATGGGTTCAATATAGCTGTCCAGAGCTCTTCTTCTTGTCTGAATCTAGATGTTATTATTTGTTTGAATTGATTTTATTCTCTGAAAACTCTTTTTTGCTTGCACTGTTCTTGATGCAATTTCAGTGTTACTGTGTCCGTCATTTGATATTTAGTACCCAAGTATTTGAATTGATCCCTTTGCTTGAGTTTATTCCCATTGACAAAGATGTTGATCTTTGTACACTCATTGTTTAAACTTATAACCATTACTTCTGTCTTTTTGTTATTTGATTCCAATCCTTTCGTACTGCTTTCTTCTTCAACGATGTGTAATAATTATTGCAAGTCTTCGTCATTTTCTGCAATTAATACTTTGTCATCAGCGTATCTTTACCTTTTGCCCTCCTCCTTTAATTCTTGTATATCCTTGTAGGTTTCGCATTATAATAATTTCACTGTAGGTAGAGAAAAAGTCTGGGGAAAGTAGACAGTATGGCTTGTCTGACACCATATTTTATTTTTTAAAATGAGCTGATTTCCCCATGAACTCGCATTGCAGCTGTCTGTTCACAGTACATGTTTTTGATCACTCATAGGTATTTTCTATCTATCTTCAGATAGCAATAGCAATATTTTTGTTTTTTAATCAGTTTTTTTTACACAAAGCAATGCAACTGCAAGTGCAAGAGATTACAGTAGGACTTCTGATTGGGTATGTTGGTTTATTATATTAAGATGCCATAATTTTTTCTTATTGAGTTAAATTTCTCTTTTCTTTATTACCCATGCAAAAGCCAAGCTCAATCTTTTTCTAATGCTCGATCAAATGAAGCCCTCTTTAGTATGACAGGGGTTCCGTACCCATTCGGAAGTCCTTCCTAGATTAAAACTTTAGAAATTGCAAGTGATCTATACAAAATTTATTTTTAAAAATTTGAGATTTCTGTATTCTTTATCTAAATTTTACTTGTTGCTGGCCAAAGCTGTTGCAAGGTTTCATTGATGGATGATTGGACAAAAACACTTCACAGAGAGTGTTGTTGGATGTCTTCCTCGATGGAGACCACAAACTTGGCAAAACTCTTATTCTAATAGAAGTTCTAGTGAGGGAGGGACAATCAGAAAAGAAAAACTTGTAGAGGCATAATATTAAATGTATCATTACTAATAAGTCTTACTGAGTAAGCTAGCTCTCATACATCTAAGGATAATCTTAATAGGAGGGAGTTGACGATGGGGTGCCAGGACTCTTTTATCTGATTTAAATGAGTGTAATATGTAAAATGTGATGTGATTTTGGAACAGTTCACTGACTAGTCTTTTTATTTTCCTCTTTATTTAAGTTATGTCAGAAAATCAAAATAAAATGTATGTATATATGTGGGTGAGTAATGCAATGCCTGTAAATCGCTTTTGAGGGGAGGTCACCATTTAAAAAATATAATATATCATTGGAAGGAAAGTCACAGGGGAGGGGGAAGGGGGTTGAACTAGGGGTTTCTTTTTTATTTTAAAAAAAAATTGTTAACTTGCTTCATTTGAATGTTATTTTGTGTTATGATTGTTTCATGAAAAGGAAAAAGGCATTATAATGCTTGGGTGGATTTCGCATTTAGCATTTCATTTCTGCTGCAGCCAACGATAAGTTTGAAAACATTTTATTGCCATGTAGAGCTATATAATATATTATAATTTTTTAACTTTAAAAATTATTTTCTGTTTTTTGAGTGTCTCAAATTATATCATATCTTATAAGACTCTTAAATCAGTTTTATTGGTTTTAGACACAAACTCACTTTAATTTCTCATTGTCATTGAGGCAGGTTACAATGTAATCATATAAATTGTAATGGCTAAATTTACTGACTTGGTACTTTATGTCTTATCGATACTGTCTGCCCTAAAAAAGATCTTTATAATTCAAATATGTTTTAACTAGAAAGCCAAGGTAAAAAAAACCTGTATGGCGTTTCCAATGAGCTATAGCCCGTTTCGATAACAAAATTTCAAATTTGAAAGCTTTAACCAACAACAAAGCTTACATACATCTTTAATAATATTGTCAAAAGAAGAAATAACACAGATACTTGATTTGCTTTGCAATAAAAGAGAATGAGCAATGAAAATATCGAAACTTAAGTTGTTCTCATCACAAGAAAGAAATAACTCAACCTTTTTTTTCGTGTGTTTTGCAAATTTGAGTCTGAAGATTAAAAAGATTTATTGATTTTAAATTTAAATACTTTAATACTGCTTCTTTACTAATGGTTCTACATTTAGTAGATAGTATGAAATGAATTAATTTTAATCTGTATAATGACAAATGAGAATGTATTTATGGTGAGAAAAAAAAATCTATAATTGAAATTTTTAAAATAATTTTCAGAGCTTTTAAACAGTTAGATAGTTTTAAATCAGACTGTATGCGTGATTCAAGCGCATTACAGTTTCAATGGTAGGCCCATGGCACATCGGCGTAACCACCCACCAAGGGACAGATATCACAGAGAGTACGACTTTCACAGCAGTGACTCTGATTTCTCTGACACAGACGATCATAAGAAAGCCTGCATCAAGAAATCAAGGTTTGTTTTTGAGACGAATGTTTATTAAAAAAAAAAAAAATAATAATGAAATAATTGCTTTTGCATTTATGCAATTTCATTTTTTTTTGTGAGACCACTAAAAAAGTAGCTGGATTAAGGCATGCTGCAGCAGAATGACTAAATTTTTTTTCCTATTGAATCACTCAATAGTAATAGTACTAACCAAGTCACATGCTTTGAAATTGGTTGCTATTACCATTAAGTAGACAAGATAAACACTTGCTGAGGAAAATCACTTCTCTATTTCATAAGGCATTTGCAAAGATAGCTTTACGAATGAGTACACAGAAAGAGGGAGGCTGCGTTGGAAAAGCAAAGGGATGATGATGCAAATTAGCTGCATAAAAAAATAACATGTAGCAGATCAATCAGTCTACCTCACACTGGTACAGCCATATAGAAAGTTAAGCGCAGTAGGATGTATATAATTGTGATCAAGCGGACAATGTCAACTGAAGAAAGAGCAAGGTACAGAATTTAATAACTGTAATAAAAACATGAAACGTACAATTTACTATGTAATTGAAAGTGAACTTGATTAACCATAATCTGTAGTGTCGGAAAATACAATGAGGTTGCTCTTTTAGCTTTGTTTCAAATCTAACATTAGTCTGTTTATTGGATATAGAAAATGATTCTACTTACTAGAATATTAGAATGCTGGATAACACTGATTTGCTTTCAATGGAATTACACATACGATAATAATTCCACATGAAAAGAAAACATAATCCCAAGATCTAAATATCTGACATGTAGCATAGGAATTATAATTGCTGGATATTTTTAACAAACTGAAGGCTGTTGGGACTAATACAATTAAGGTCTGGATTTGATCCATTGCCAATATTGATGCCAATTGACATGCAATCATAATTAGCTCTATTATCTTCCTCATTACAAAAAAATTGTTTGCTTGGAGTCACATCTTGCAAATTTGTCCTTGTTTTTAAACAGCTGAAACTGATATTTGTTGGATAAAAATAGCAATATAGCGCATAGTTTCTCTTGCTTTATTTTTTGTTTTACTTTTGAACTAGTGCGTTGTTTCTAAGCATGATTTATTGCTTTCTTATCTGCATCTTATATACATTATAACTACATATATGTTCAGGAGGAAATTTACAAACCTTATAATTAGAATGTTGTACATTGTGATTTCCTAAGGTGTATGCTGCAGCAATTCTTATTCTTGAATTTGAATCATAAGCTCATCTACAGAAATTATTTCCTAATCAGTACAGCTGAAAATACAGATTGCTAATAAATCTGTCACTGATAAGTTTATTCTATGTTCCCAATTAATGTGGGTTATTGTTTTGAAAATGAATTTAAGACTGAAGGTGTTATAATGACTACAACTTCTTATTTCTCTTCAAAACAGCTCAATTGGACCTCCCCGCTCAAAGCCTTGTCTTGTGAACAGAACACGATCCACAAGTCTTGACAGCAGCAACGAAGATTGGCCTGTAGAAGCAACTTCCAGTTCTATTATCAATACCATGTATAATTTTCCTTCTCAGTCAAGACCTCGGGACCTTGAGGTTCATCGCCATCATAGTGGTAATTTTTCAAAATTCTATAATCCACTTAAAATGTTATTTGCTGGTTTTATAAAGATTTCAGATCATTGTGTCTACTTTCTGTCTCTTTAGCTTAGAGGAACTCTGTTAGAAGGCTCTTGAGATCTCCCAAAAGGCAAAAGTTATGCTATCATGCACACTTTTATATTACATCAGTGTAATCAGATTTTCATGGTGAATTCAAATATGTTAGCAGAGCATCTTAAAAGGTAAAATAAGTAGCCTCAACCAATGTGAGTTTGCTTGAAACCTTGAAACAATAACCTTCATTGAGAAAACTGCACAGTAATGAACAATATCAAAAGACAAAATCAATGAAATCTCATTTTTCCTGATGGAAACAAACTAACCAACATAATATCACACTATGGTTAAAATATAGTGACTTCTGTGAAATAGAGATTCAGGACTCTTTCATAATCTATCTAAAAAAAAAGTATACAATATCCTGCCCAAGCTCCAACATTCTGAAATATGTTGGTTTTTTTTTTTTTTCAGCTCACTTCAGATATGATCTGCACAAAGCCTGACCAGTCATTTCTGTACCTTAAGTCTTTCTGCATCCGTTTTTTTTTAAACTTGTACAATTTCAGACACTGTAGCAGCTGGATCAGATTCAGCGATATCTATGCCTCCACCTACCTATACGATGCAGGCCTCACCCAAGCTAGGCTGTGGTAGTGGCATGAGGTCTTCAGCTGAGCGCCTTACACTGGTGGTGGATGAATCTAGGTTTGTTGTGGATCCAGAATTGTTTCGACAGCGGCCAGAAACCATGTTAGGAAGGTAAGCTTGACAGATTTACATGCTCATTTATATCTTGCCTTTTATTTAATTTTTGCTGAGCTCTTTCAAACAAGATAAGTTGAGAAAGAAAAAAGCGAAAAATTTGAGGTGAAACATGATTGTGTATGATTTTTGTTACATCTTTTTTCGAGAAAAGGAAAAAGAAAATGATCTTATATGAATGCTGAGTTTGAGGCCTTACTAGGATTTAGGATCTGTCTGCAGGAAACAGATATACCATTTTTTGGGTGTTTACACTTTCACACATATGTATGCCTGAAACATAGAAGAGAAATGCAGGAACACTCGAGTCATATCTATGAAGGGCATTGAACTCTCTAAATTGAAAGCAATATGTCTTACTGGCTTGATAGGTCTTAGTGTCTGTGGATTCCTTTTTTGTGTGTGTTACATATATAGTGATTCCATGCCTTTAAAATTCACTTTAAATTCTATCTCTGAGTTTTCCTACATATCATGAAGTCTCCAAATTGATTCAATTTTTTTATTTTGCAGGATGTTCACTTCCTCCCTGGAAAACAATTTTACTCGTCCAAATGAAAGGGGAGAATATGAGGTTGCTGATGGCATATCTGCCACTGTTTTCAGAGCCATACTTGTGAGTTTTTTTTTCAAGTACTTACTACGCAAACAGATAAAAACATGACAAGAAGTGAAATTACATATTTTATGTGTTAACTGAGACATTATCTTTCAAGATATATATAAGAATAGGGCAAGCAAAAATGAGTTTCCAGAGAATGACATATAAAAATACATCTCCAACCACACAAGAAGAAGAATCCTGATGTATGAATGTAAGGCTTGGACAATTTTAAAACAGTTACAAAAGAAAGTGGAGGCGACAGAAATGTGGTTCCTGCGGAGAAAGCTACAAAGCTCATGGATTGCAAAGAAATCAAACGAAATGAGAAGCTAACACAAAGCAAGATCACTCACAAATAGAATACGCTTTACTTAACCATAAAATTATGTTTGTAAACTAAACTATGAATTTGTGCGAAAGAGTTCTCATACTTTCTTAAATGTTCTAGCATCATTTACTGCTTGCTGCTTTCAGTTTTATTATGTGATTCATCAGTAATATAACTTTTTGAAAAGGCATTCATGCCTCTAAATCATCTCACAAAACCACCAATTGAAAAAGAGACAAGGTCTAGAGACATCTATCAATGTAGATAAAGGCAATATTGATGAGGAAAAATGTGTAAAACTGGGTGAAAATGGGTCTGTCGACCTAGATCTTATCACAGGTAAACAAGATAAAGAACTTGGAATTATCATTTAATGTAGATGTAAATCCACGTTTCAAAGGCTGGACGTAGTTGCACAAGAAGAATTTGGATTTTTTTTTCATGAAGCTTGTGTCATATCATTCAGAGAAACGTTTTTCTCCCTGCATATTTATCCTTTGCGAATTTTTCTTTCTTTATTTTTAAATAACTTGTAAAGAAAGATTATTAGTTATTTCCACACCTTTATATTTTAGAGACAACTAGGTGTGGTAAGGACTAGTTATCAATGGGTTAAAAACTTCTTTGAAACAGTGCTATTAATGTTTTTTTTTCTTTGCCTCTATGAGTTAATTTTATACATTGATATCTTTTAATTCCTGATATTTTCTTTGGTTCTTTGTATTATTTTGATAATAGTTAATTGTGTCTCTTAGTTTCTTGATTCGATATTTTGCAGGTGTGGCAAAAGTTCAGGATTTTTTTTTCATAGTCATTTGGCCCTCTGATTATATTGATGTGAATTTTTGTACAGTTATAGTCTATTTGGAAGGTAGATTAATTTTTTTAAAACTCTCCATATAATCAGGACTACTACAAGTCTGGTGTTGTGCGCTGTCCCCCTTCAGTACCGGTGCATGAGTTGCGAGAAGCCTGTGACTACTTGCTTGTGCCCTTTGATGCTTCCACTGTGCGGTGCCAGAATTTACGTATGTTTATCTTGACGAGCTATATAGTTGATTTCATAAGTCGGACCTCAAAGTTTAAAAGTTGAGAACCTGATCTTTAAGTAGCACCTTAGTGTTGAATATCGTCTAGAGAAAAAATAAAATGCAGACATGAAATAACTTCTACTATTGAAAAAGCATGAAAGTTTCCAAAACATGCATTCATTGGTCACTACAGTTCAGTTTTGTAATTGGTTTTCTTTTTCTTTTTATGTTATATTATAGGCATGTCATTTTCCAAAACTTTTGATTTTTCCATAACTAATATGCTATGAAAAATAGGATGGTTTATGTGAACATCAATATTTGAATTATAATAAATGGTGATTATGTTTTAAATCAATCAATGCAGGTGGATTTTTGCATGAGCTTTCAAATGAAGGAGCTCGCAAGCAGTTTGTAGAATATCTAGAGGATTTGCTGCTACCGCAAATGGTTATCTGCGCTCAGGTAATTTGATGGATCATAGTGGTTGCAGAGATTTTTTGTCCATGGTATTTTTTTTTTCGATATTTCTTTGATTTGGTTTAAAAAATTTTCATAATATAGGTATCTTAATGCATAGTTTATTGTAACTTAAATGTCAGAGGTGTGGGGTTTGAGAATTTTTTGTGGAGTTTTAAATTTTAAGAATTATATTGCCTGGATAAAAAATTATGGTTTATTGTAAATTATTGTCAGTAAGAATTTTAAGCATGTCCATCTGACTTTTCAGAAGTCATTAGACATATTTCTTAAGATAGAATGTGAATTTTTTTCCTTTTTCAGCGTGGAGATAGAGAGTGCCACATTGTTGTGTTGACTGATGATGATCTCATTGATTGGGATGAAGACTATCCTCCTCAGATGGGAGAAGAATATTCACAGAGTATGTATATTTAACATTTTTTAAATTTTTTTGTTAATATTTTCTGAATGCAGCTTTCTCATCACTATTTCTGCACTAATACTCATGATCAAGTGTTTTACTATTTTTTTTATATTTCATGCTCTTACTTTTGAAGAAATGGAGATGAGCAGTATTTTTACTGTATATATTATTGTCTGCACCTAGCATTACTTTTGTTTTCAAGAATTTTTGTAATAATTGATTTTGACTCTTCAAATCCAAGTTTTGCTACTTGTGTGTGAAAAACCCTTGACTTAAATATTTTCCAATGCCATTGTAAATAAATTTTTTCCTCTGAATTTGAGAATCAGTAGTTGGTTATCATTTAATTCCTGTGTAAAAGACTATTTTGATTTCTGGTTTGGGTACTTATTCAAGATATGAAAGATATATTTCTCACCATACACAGTAAGTGTCTGATGCATGCCAATTCCTAACCAATATGGTTCTTCAAATTTCTATTTTAAAAGATTGAAATATATTAGAGACATGTGAAGTCTTCTAATAGACAAGCTTGTAGCATTGTTCTTTTCATATCATTTCAGTTGTGAACAGTACCAATTTGTATAGATTCTTCCGTTACATTGAGAATCGAGACGTTGCTAAGCAAGTGTTGAAAGAAAGAGGGCTGAAAAAGATTCGACTTGGCATTGAGGGATACCCAACCTACAAAGAGAAGATAAAAAAGAGGCCTGGGGGCAGGGCTGAAGGTATGTAAAGATGTAAAATAGCTAAGAAGATATTGATGCATCTTCACTGACTTGCTATTGAATTCAGTGGATAAGGAAGTAGAAAAATAGGTTTTGAAATGAGATTCTGGCAATTCATTCCCAGCTTGAAGTGGTTCTAAACATCTTTGGTACACTTGTTGACTTGCTTGGAGACAAATTTCTATGTTGTAATAATTGCAGTGGACATCTCAAAAACCAAAGTCTGATTATTCGAATTTCTCATAAACTGAATTTTGCGAGAGGATAAGTTATTTTTCTCTCTTTGGATTTGTTCAAATCGGACTCATATTACGAAGCCTTTCAGGTTAGATTCTCTAAATTCGAAGTCGATACCACCCCATAAGGCATTACAAAAGTACTTATCACTGCCTCAGGAAGGCTGATCAGTGCGCTGACAAAGCAAGGAGGGGCCTGATGCACAAAGAAAGGAGTGTCAGTAGAAACATTGATGCTGATTATAACATGGGACCAGGGAAAGGGGAGGGCTGCTCGTGACAGGCACAATGCACACTCAGTCAGTGAGTGGTAGATCTAGCAAGCTGCTTCACTCGCAGCGCATTGACTGAGCGACGGTAGGGGTGTGCGCGGATGGAAGAGGAAAGTGAGAGGAGGGGAAAAGGTGAAAGAGGCACCCAAGTGCAGGGCCACAGACTGGGCTAAGTTTTTGTCATGACTGGCTTAGTATGCCATGAGATGCTGCGAGTAGTCTAGGCAAACACATGGTACCAAGATCGACACACAGTTCAGTTTGTTTCTGCCACACCTATCCTGTGGACACCAGCTCACCTTTTGCTTTGACACTTTTAGAGACGGTCACGTTTTCCTATCTTCATATTTCCACGCATCTATATCTTATTCATAATTCTAATTCTCTTTGAAATTGGGATCTTCTCAAGTAAATCCCTTAAAAAGAAAGCACACCATCCTCAACTTCGAAACAAAACTGAAATTTTTGAGTGAGGTAGACAACGTGGGAAAGACAGCAACGAAAAAAGAAATCGCGGACAACTATGGGAAGACAGCCAACACCCTCTCCACCATTTTAAAGAACAGAGAGGAAATAGAAAAAATGTAATTCAATGTTTTCATGCATTCCCAAATAGATTACACTTTCCTCTTTAGCGTTGCTGTAATTGTAATTTTTTTTATTTTCCTTTTTCTTTCAGTTATTTACAACTATGTGCAGCGACCATTTATTCGTATGTCGTGGGAGAAGGAAGAAAATAAATCACGTCATGTGGACTTCCAGTGTGTGAAATCAAAGAGTATTACCAATCTAGCTCAAGCTGCTGATGAGACACCACTCATGGCAAGTGGTGGATCGGGTTTGTCCAGTCATGGAGCTGGTAGTCAACAAATTGCTATGCAGGTGGATGGGAGAGATCATCATCCTCATCACCAGCAAGGAAGTATTGTTCAACAAGCTCAGGATGGATCTATCAATGTTATCCCACCTCAGCCATCACCCTCAGAGCCTTATCCTGATGTGCAGCTACCACCAGAGGCCCTTGATTGACCAAGTGCCGCCTTGAAAAAAAAATGTATTCATTGTGGCTGTGGTCTTTTGTTATTTTGGGGGTTAAAATCGTCTATGATTGACTGCTGGAAGCAAAGCAAAAAGATTTTTGGAGGTTTCAAGAAAGCCCAATGGGCTAATGTAGGTAGCTGTGTCTAACTATTCTGCAGCAAGTAACAAGGCAAAATATGGGTGCCTGCTGAGTGCATGATGTACTTCTTTTCTCCTTAGTAATTATGGCTTGAAACAAAAGGAAACTAGTATGTGTTTATCAGAATTTATATCGAAAGGATGAAGTTCAGTATCAAACTGAACCACAGCCATTCATATAAAGTGTATTGAATTTTTTTGCTTTTATGGTGCTAAAGCTAAATTAGTGATGAGGAAAACAGGATCAAGGCTGCTCAAGATTTATCCCAATTAATATGCTATTTGCACATTTTATGATGATATTGCAGGCTTGTTACTGATCTCTTTGCCTAGCTATTGAAAAACCTTCTTGTGGGATTGAGGACAGAATGATCTCTTGTTGCTACATAGTGACCCTCACTTGGGTTCAGAGAAGAAAAGCGAGTCAAAAACATTGAAAAGATTTTTTTTCTTGAAAGTGCATTCTTTCATCTTTATCCACTTATCCTGCCTTGCTTGTCCGACCATTAACTTTATCGTGCTTCAAATTTTTGTCTATCTATAGACTTGGATATTATTAAAAGAGATTGTAATGTGTAGGGATACGCAAAGACAAGACTCAACAAAAGGTAATGAAACTTTCATTTCGGCATTCGATCTTGAAATTTGATTTCATCTAAGCCTTCAAACACATTACTCTGATCTGCTTTCATAATTTTAAAGGTGTTCCATCTTTTTTGGAGTTACATTTATGTGGTTCTTCCAGAGTGGAAAACTTGGCCTGAAGTAATTTAGATATTTTAGATGAAATTTTATCCCATTTCAAATCTATTACTTATTAGGGTATTAAAATCTGAGATTCTCTCAGGAATCATATCTTAAATGGTGATATATGTTTTAAGTGCTATTTTTTGCTGAAGTTTCTCTAACTAGCTTTTGATTTTTGAGTGATAATCCTAACTTACTTGCCCTATATTAATTCCCTACGTTGGAATGATACAGTCATCATAAGTCTATATCTAAGATTTTAGATTCACAACTGTTATTCCCATGTGGCAACTATTGATCAATTCCACCTTTTCACTGAATCCAATAATAATTTTCTGTCTCAATCTCTGCAAATTCACCTGTAACTATATGCTTCGTCACGATGAAAGAGAAGTATTGAACTCAACTCAGAGTGAAATCTAACCTTTAAAAAATTTTGTTTTTATCAATGCTGATCCTTAGAAAAACTACTCAGAATGTAGACGTGCTATGCTTTACTCTTAGATTGTGGTATCCCTTTCTTTCTTCATAATGCCTATTGTGGCATCACAAGTGATATTAGATCAATGGATATCTCATTGTGGTTTTTTAAAGGATTATATCCAGAGTTGCAGATGCATGGTGAGCTGAGAATGATACAAAGCTATGTCAGTTGGTTGTTTCATTTTTAGAGGGTTGAAAATTTTGCTCATTCTGAGACCCTACAATGTCAAGGGGCCTCATGCAACCTCTGATTGTACAGAGTTTTGGTTCAAATTCCTTAAAATTTGTGCTATATAGCTCTCTTAAAAGCATCCTTATCTTACAATAAATAAAGTGAAAGCATGATTACAATAAAATGAAAGATTGTATTACTTTGGTGCTGCAATTATAATTGTTAAAGTGATCTACCAAGTACTGAAATTTTTAAATTAAGAAATTGAGGATTAAATGTATGTCCAACTTTCATATATATATGTAATATGTACTTTTTTAAATGCTTGAAGTAAAATGTATAGAGTGATTAAGCACCATGTCGTCTTTCTTTGAATGGATTTTTGAGTTAATGATATGCAGAAGCAAGATTAAAGCATTGACACCCCTCTCCTTTCCTTCCTGCACCACATAAGTCTTAGCTGACAATTCAGAGTACGGATGTAAAAGTGTAAAGCAACCTTTATTCTTTAAACAGAGAGGAGTGGAGGCAACTTTTATACCTATCATATCTACTCTTCTATCTAGCTTTAATTCTCTGTTTGTTCATGTAATTTTTTTTTTTACGGCTAAAAGAATGAGGCTCAAATCATTCCCGACTGACTTGCTTGGCCGTGACACCAACAGCTTACTAGACTATCTGGGGGAAGGGAGGGGCACCGCTAATCCATTCATTCATGGAAATAATTACTTTTTAGCAATTTGACCAATTATACATTACAGGAACTAAATTTTTTAATTGTATTTGAATATTACTATAACAATAGGCAGGTAGACCCAAGCATCAGTGTTGCTACTAATGTAGTGATAGGCTTGTCACAGTTTAGTGGAGAGAATATGGTGATGGAGATTGCATTGCCTTGCTTTATGGTATGATAATAACAGTAGACTATCTGCTAATGAGGAGGGCACAGTTGAAGCAACAAGTAATTATGAATATTAATTTTTTTAAATAGTTAAGATGAAAATTGTTTTGCAATTATTTTTTCATATTTGCAAACAAGAAATTTTTTTTCTTTCATGTTTGTAAATAAGCAGTTTTTATAAATTGCTTCTTGTCTCTGAATTATTTGAGTCCTCATTACGAACAAATAGGAAGAGAGTTTCTTTATAGTTTATATATTGATTTCTTTCTTTAGGCCTACAAACTGGCATAAAATGTACACAAATTTAAATGCATTGGCTATCTGCATTTAATCGGGTGCTGTCTGTTTTGCAGTCATGAAGTACAAAAATTTCAATCATATTTCGAATTGCATTTATGCCTTAGCTTCCCTTAGAAAAATAAATATTTTGCTCTTTTTCACACTTGTTTCTTAACTTGAAAATTTCTAAATTTGAATTGATTTTTTCCTAAGGCTTAGTTTTTGTGCCACATTTATGCGTCGTAGGCAAAGATTTGCAAAGGAGAAATGTGCAATATAACACTCTGCAGTTACATTAAAACTCCTGATCTGGTTGTTCACATTCACAGGAGCAAAAAAAAAAAAAATCAAAAACAAATTTTTTAATTGTATTTTTGTATTACACTGAAATATATGTTTGCAGCTGTGGCACTTTTGTTAACACCAACTTGTACATTTGTTAAATTGTCCTTTTTTTTTTTGTGTGTGTGTGTGAATGTTGGCTAGTTGGCAGTATAAAAAGTTAGTATGTTTGCAAGAAAGACCATGTCTTCTTTGCAGTTGTGTCATAGAATTGTGAAACATTTTGCATGAATAGTTCACTTTATCTATTGTGTTTGAATCTTTTATTCCAAGAAGTCAGGAAAATTTAACGTCAACTCAGCAGTTAAATTGGTCTTGTAAACATCGTGGGTCAAAACAATTGGAGAAAATTTTTGTTGAGAAATAGTTTATCAAAATTTTATGAAGCTCTGCAGGGTTTGAAATGATTAGCAGTTGTTATGCTTTATAATGTTTATGTTTGATGCTCCTTTGGCAAGATAAAAGGACAGTCAATTACTTTTAACCTTTGTACTTTTATAACTTGCAGAGCTATCTAGTTATGTTTTTAATTTTTTTTTTTTTTTTTTTTTGAATCTGAGGTATGTTTGAGTAAATTTTAATTACTCTCTACTGTACCTTATTACTGCCTTCGGCCTTGGATGAAAGTAGAGTGGCCTTTTTCAGTACCGATCTGTACAAATTGCATCCATATATTTGTCTTAATTCTTGTGCCATTATCATGCACAATTTTTTTTTTCAAAACACATTCCATTTTAGGTGTTTCAAGTCTGTGGAATGTTATGCTACTCTCAAGTTGTCAAATAATTGATGATCTTTTCAACCTCTTTGTATAAGGCAACGGTAAAGGGTCAATTTAATTGTGTAACTTCAAATGTTATATGGAACTCTCATAATATTGTCATAAAGATTGTCAAATCTGAGATATTGGGAGGTGCCTAAAAGACCAGTGCTTCCTTTCTCTTAAAAGGTCATAAATAGTTGCGTTGTTTGACTGACTTACAAGAATAACCTATTTGATATAGGCATTACATGGAGATGTCAAAGCCATGTTTGATACAAACTATTTAGAGGAAAGGCTTTAGTTTGACATTGGATGCACCAAAGAGCTATTTCTAAATCTTGATCTGGAATCTCTGTAAAATATGCATAAAGATCAAACTCAAAATGATTAGTTTTTCAAATGTTTTTACTAGTATTTAGTTGCTCAGCTTTGAGTCTATTTTTTTAAGAGGAAGAGATTGTAAGTTATGATTCATTATGGAAAAACATTTTATGAAATCAAGTTTTGTTTTTGTTGATAAGTTCTACTTTTGACAAGCATGGAGGGAGCTTGTCATTTTTATACTAAACAGAACAGGTAAAATAATGCCTAATTATATGTTAGGGTTGTTGCATGCCTATTCATTGATCAAAAACTGAGGCTTGAATGCCACTGTGCTGTCCCTACTAGCAGAAAGAGAGATGCCCATGAGTCAATTGCACTTTAAGACAAACTCTTAATTAAGCTTTTTTTATCCTTTCTTTTTACTGATTTTTTTCATGTTTTTGCCATTCGCAAAAGAATAATAATATTCATAAAGCTATAGATTGTTGTTGAGATTGCAGAGAAAAAAAAAAACAACCAAAATTGTATTGTTACAAGTTAAGCTATAACACCATAGTATGTTACATTTAACTACCTGAGAAAATTGCTAAATATTCTTATATGTATCCTGTTAAAGCTGGCATTTTTTGCAGCTTACTAGAGATCAGTTCTGTTTTTTGGATATGGCAAACACATTTTAAAATTGTGGGCATTTGAATATCACTTTTCCATCATGAACTGTGCAAATTTGTAATTATTTAGTGGCAATTAGATCACTTGGAAAACACTAATTCTGTAAAGCAATTGATTTTTAGCATCTGACTCAATCCCATGGCATTTGTCAAGAGAGAAATAAAAAGCCATAAACAGGAGCATTTGCTTCTCCTGGTTATTTTTGCACTCAATCTCTAATGGTTTTCCTCTTCATAAACTCGTTCGTCTCAAGAATCAGCCTTTGGTTTCAACATAGATGTATGTGATATTTCCACTGTGTGGAACCAGTAACTTAGTTGCATTTTCATTGTCTTGTACCAATACTTCTTTTTTGAAATCAAGGAAATTGGGATAATCCCTTGCCAAGATATGAATTTGTTCTTGGATTATCTGAAACAAAATTTTTCAGACTCGTTCAGATAGCTGTACCTGCCTTTCATTATACGACACCTGTGAGCTTGCGTGTGTGTGTGTGTGTTAGCATTTGAAAAAATTCAATTAAAAAATTTTTCAAGAATCATGATTCATTTTCCATTTCAATCAAGGTGTATTTACATATGTGCAACGTACTTTGGTTGCTGGAAATTGTGGATACAATACAGTGCTTTTTGTGCCTTTTGAATATGCCTAGCTTCATGCTCAATCTGCAAACATTTTTTTTTCAAACAAAGATAGACCTGCTATATAATCAGCCTCAAGATGATTAGAGAAACTTATAACTGATCAAATCAACATAACCAGTGCATACTAAAATTCAGTATTTTTTCCACAAAGTCTTAATTCTTACCAAAACCATTACACCAATTAAATTTTGTTAATTGAAGACAATTGGTTTTGAAACAAAGAATGATTCCGTTTATTAAAGAAGAGAAATGAGAAATAAAACTTTGGGTGGCTCAAAGCAAAAAAGGTTTTTGAAAGTGATTAAGCCTTTCTTGTTCAGTAAAAACAATTTAACTTTGCCTTTCAAAGTGTGACAGATGCACTTTACTTAGTCAGAGTGTGTTTTGAAAAATATTGTACATTCTAATATTTAATTCCTAGAAGAATGCAAAAAATCCAATCTATTAAATCTCATTAAGATGAATATCCAACTTTAGGGCTATAGCCAACATTTGCATTTTTATGAAACACAATGTTCTTTCTTTTTTTTTTTTTTTGCCATGCCTTGTGTGCTCTATAATGGATTTGCTATTGAAATAAAAGCATACTAAAGCCAATACTTTGTTGCTAGTTTTATGTATGTTTCTTTTCCTTCAAATTGTAATATTTGTTCCTTGTGAATCTGCATGGTAATTGAAAACGTTATGCCTCCCATTTGGTTCTAAATCTCCCAATTAATTTTTTTTTAAGTCAACAAAATTTATGATTTAAATTTTAAGTGATACTTATTATTTCCATGTTGTTTCTTCATTACACGGATGATTCAGGTTCCTTTTCCACCACGTCTTTAGATAAAAATAAAAATTTTTTTTTCGGAAAATGCACTGTTATTGTTAATCTTTTTTTAATAAGTTATACCTATCTACAGTAGTTATGTAATTGATCCTGATGATTAAATAACAAGATATTGCCTGTAATACCACAGAACAATAATTGATTATAATTTCATCTTTGTAAAAATCAGCCAAAACTGAGCATGTATTTATGGAAGACTACTTTTCTATTTTATTTTTAACAGCCAAACGGATTGTTTTTAATAAAGTTTTTTTTTTTTTCAAAATTAGATATAATAATATTATTTAAACATTTTTTTTCTTGTTCAAAATTGCTATTTTTGTAGTTGAAGAATACACATCACATCTCCTTTAGGATAGTTCCTTATTTTGCCCACCTGTCTTTCTCTTACCTTGTAGAGTCCTCATCTTTGTAAATCCTGTTGATTTTGAAATTTTTGGACCCATGACACCTCAATTTTCATTTTTTTTTTTTGTGTTAAAAGGTCTTCACAGAACCAAATTGCAGGCTTTATTTAGTTCTCTGTTGAACAACTTTTTGAATTATTTACAATCATATTCTTTCCCACTGATCTTAATTTTCTAATACTACATTTGAAGACAAATCAATTTTTTAAATAACTTCAATTCTGATACCTTTCCACTTTCCCTTTTATTGCTCTTCCTTCACATAACTCTTAGTCTTAGTCATAAAATGTATTACAATATATCTAAAATCTTAAGAAATGCATAGTTCTATGTAACACATTAGAAAACTTACAATTCACTATAAGAGAAAGAACAAGTTATTGATGAATTTCTTTTTTTAATTAATGAAATAAAAGGCCTGAATCAAATTGTCGATATATTGATGTGTGGAGAAAGTAATGTGTACAAAAGCATAGATAAAGCACAGCTCTCTACACCATTCTTTTTTCATAAAATGCATACCAAGTAGCACTCTAGCACAAAGTGCCTTCTTTTTCTATTTCAAATTCAGTGTCTTGACTTTTTATTTTAATAAGAACATTGTAGTAAGGTTCACATCATAAAGTAAATTTTCGCTTCTCCTCACACAGTACAGTGCACTCCTGATATATTGACATACAAGGGTCCAAAATTTCTATGTCGTTATAAGCAAAAACTATATAAAGATGATTTTTTTTCTATAAATTACACTATATGTACATACAGGGTTGTATACTTAAGAGAGAGCAATTACAAGTGGCTTGTAAACTTTCAATTACTTCCCTTGTTGTGAAAAATTCACGTGGCTTTTCTCTTGCTAACGTACAGTCTCTCCCTCCCCTCGACCTAGATTCAACCTGTTCTGTTGTTGTACTCCAAGCCTGATTAGTGCTAGCCTAAGTCCTAACTGCCTGAGTGCATCACTGATCACTTTCTTGCTTGGAGAACTTTTCAAGGCTCCAACATGCCTACCATTCAGCCCAGTAGGCTAAGCCTCACCACTCCCTGTTAATCATTGAATGTTATATACTACATTACAGGCCCAGTGGTCACACCACGGTTCACCTCCCCTCTTCCCCTCCCCACCCTTATCATTCCACCACACCTCCAGGACCAAAGGGATTGCCACTCGCTTTGCGATGTAACATACCACAATGAGGGATTTTGAGACGGAGAGAGACAAAGACGTGAATGAGATCATTTTTTTTTGTCACCGGGCCTCTTATGCTGGGTTACCTTGGTGATATAGATGTCGATATAAGAGAAAAGCAGAGAGAGAGAGAGAGTTGATATAGAGAACTGTAATTATATACAGCAAATAGGGGGAAAATTCGGACTTGATAAAGCATGTCGATATATGAAAAAAGTCGATAAAGACCTTGTCAATATAAGTGTTGTGCACTGTACTTATAATGAAGCTATGTTTATTAGGAATCTCATTTGCCAGGCAACCTTTTTTGGCCTTGTGATGAGAAGAGAGAAACTAGAACATCCTCAAACAAACGGAATGATAGAGGAAAAACGCAGCACTGGAAAACATTGTGAAAAGATGTTGGGTGGACTAAGTGGCTCAAAGTAGGAAAGAGTGACAGAAGCACTGAGAGTGACAAGGAATAGAGATGCATAGAAGGTCATGATAGCCTTCGCTATAAAGGGCACCTGATTAATTGATGGTTGTTATTACTAATATAATTAAGTTTTAGAATTTGTCCTTATTAAGGAAAAAGGGAGCTAGACACTTTTATTTATGGCCACATTCAACTCACAAATGAAAAAAAAAAATAGAGTAAATGAACATGAGTCCAGAAGTAGAAAAATATAAAGCTCCATCACAAGGGGAAACTTTTCTTTTTGCTCCACTTGTATTTTTGATAAAGTTATGACAATTTCAGTGATATATTGTGCTCATAAAAGGAACCCGTTATATATAAAGAAATGAAAGATGATTTAAAAAAAACAACCATCCTGTTTCCAAAGTTCAGCTATTTGCAAGGCAAAGTTGGACTGCAAATCTACTCATTTTGTACCAGATTCATCAAGTAATCAAAAAAAAAAAAATAATAGCTTTGGCAACGCTAGCACTTTTGTGCTTTGAATGCAAACTTCTAGGTTGTACCTCCCTCTCAAAGAGGTAGATTGACAATTAATTTTACAAGCAATGTCCTATATGAGCAGGGGATCTAAGAAATTCTTATAAAATAGCTCACTTCTCCATTAAAGGTAAAGAATTTCCATTTTAAAAGTTTAATAGCAGTTGCTGAATTACATGTGTCACAATGTCATTTTTCAAAGGATTGTAATGATGCAAAGAAACAAAATTTAGATTAGTAAACAGATCAACTCTTTCCTTATTAATCTTGCCTGCACACTAAGATAACAAATGAAATTTAAAAATTCCTCTGTTCCCCCACAGCAAGATAAACATTTTGTACCACTCAAAATTGTTTTGCTTGCATTTACATTGACAATTATAAAATTAAAATGAAATATGCAGCTCTAGCCCCTTGCCTTTGTGCAACTATGGTGTAAATAACAAGGTTTTTGTTTAAAAAGAAAAGTTTAAAAATTCCATTAATGAGAGAGGTTTAAATCATAAATGGATGCATGATGTGTGCTTTGCAAAGTTATTTGTGAGACAGTTTATCTATTCACGCTAAATTTTGTTTAGCATTACAGCTGTTCCCCAAAAGTCTTCGAAATGCTCACTTTGTAAGAGACAAACTATTCATTTGATTTTCCAGTGCACTGCTAATGTCAAATATCTAAAATAGTATTTTCCTTTTTGTTAAAGAATTTGTAATTCACTTATACAATTCTTTTTGTTTTGAACTGCATGGCTCTTACAACTCTTAACTGTGATGAGAGAGGATGATCCTAATATCAAGTATACTATAGTAATTAATGCCTCTATGAAAAAAAAATAAATAAAAAGTAAGGTTCAACAACAAGTGAATCCAGTACAATAATAAAACAAAATCATTTTCCAAGTTATTGCTCACATTATGACCTGTTATAAAAGTATAAAATCTTCATTAATTAGAGAGAGAGAGAGAGAGAGAAAGAAAATATGATAGATCGATAAATATAGAGAGACACATACAGACAGAGGGAGAGAAAGACAGAGAGACAGACACAGAGAAATTTTCGACAAACTAATCGGCAAGCCATCTCATTTATGATGGCATTGTGGTTTTCAAGTACTTTTTGATTTAAAGGAACATCAAAACAACATTTTTTTATACATGTCATAATTATCACACAAAAATAGGTTACAACAGGTACAAAATATTTAATTAAAAAAAAATAATAGAGAAAAAATCGGATGAAATTTACAAAAAAAAAATTCCCCCCTATGGCTGACTAGTGCTATGAATTTTGTAACATGTAATATTTTCTTTTTTTTTTTTTTAATTTCAATGTCCAGCTAAAATAGTACAGCTTTTTTTTAACCTGACTGCAATCTCTATTTTGTTCGATTTTTTTTAATAAACATAAAAAATAAAACATAATCACAAAACCAAACTGTAAATATTTCAAGTACAAATGATATAATGGCTGAAATTCAAGAAGCTAAAATTTCTAGATGACACTCATGACATAAAGGCGCTTTCACTTATAATCCATCACCCAGAAAAATTTTAAAAAATATTTCTTCATTAGCAAAATCTGAAGTCCATTAAACTATTTGCATACAAAAGTCTATATGTCAGCAGTTCAATCTAAAAAGTTACGAATCAATACCAAAGTCAACAGAATATATGCAAAAATATTGCACTTTCTTAGATATTTACCATAGAAAAAAATAACTGACAAAACCCAAATAGAATTTTGGTCCAGTGCTATCACGTAGAACATCCACTCCTTAACATTAAGTATTTGGACAGTGCATGTATTTTTCCCTGCAAATTTCTCTTCACTTCTGTCTATTCTTTACACTTTGTTCCACCCAGTTTGCGACAGCTAAAGTGCTTTCTCAAACCACCTTAATGAACCAACATCTCAAAGAGTTCCTTGGTATTCACATCAAATCATTCAGAGCTGCTCTGACACTACCTTTTCCTACTATGTCACCAGTCTATCGTGGAGATTTCAAAGGGTTTGAAAGTGAAATTCCTGTCTATTCTATCCTGTATCTACTGAGTATAAGTAACAAAAGTCTTTGGGCTAATCTTTTGACCTGTACTGAATGCACCAATAACATCCCTTCAGTTCCATCTGAACATGAGGTTGTAGAGATCTATAGCTATTCCCAAGGATATGCCACATTATGATGTGCAAAAGGATGTTGGAACTACTGCAGATTACTACTCAGCATTTACAAAGATTTGAAGAGTGCCCCTGGTAGTAAATGATGAATTCAAGGATTCTAAGCTTGAAGGCATATGTGGCATATCTAAATTAGAAGAAATCTAAAAAATTATAGGACTTCAATGTTTAATAACAGAGGCAGAAAAAAAATTACCAGATCAATGATTTATGCAACCAAAGCCATGCAAAGATTGAGCAAATCAAAACAAATCAAACTAAGACCAGCAACGATTACTCAAGTTGATGCAACATTCTATGTGAAATTTTTTTTGAATTTGTCCATAAACTGAAAACTTATATTATTATCAAACTCTGTTATAACCCTGCCTTTTTACCTTTGTTCAAAAGTAAAGCAATAGTTTATAAATCTAAGTTAACTCAAGACTGTTTCTTATCTTCATTGTCATCTCCTTCCCCTAAAGCACGTAGACGGTCAAGCAAGGGAGGATGAGAGAAATGCCAAGCAGAGTAAAGCCAATCTGTTACAGGGAATGACAAATTGTCTTCATTCAGTTTAATCAAAGCTGACTTAAGCAGAGAACTGTGCTTCATGCTACGTGCAAACGCATCTGCCTGGAATTCAAACTGTCGAGTAATGTAGGTGATGACGAATGATAAGACCTGAAAATGAAAGCATAAAAACATAAAAATTATTAATAAAGCAATGAAATTTGAATAGAAAAGACAAAGAGAGCTTACTTGGTCCTTGATATTCCATCACAGATTTCCATAAAATATCAGTCAGAAGTAAGGCTTTTATGAAAATTAATGTCAAAGGTAAAAGAGGGATGCAAACAAAACTTTAAACCGTATATACAAAAAAGTATTTATTTTTTGTCCTAGAAATAACTGACCTCATTGTACGGAGCAAATATGAACTGGAAGATAATGATGAGACCTATGAGTGTTGGCTGTGTGTGGAAACCAAATGCCGAATAGAGAATCTGCTCCTTCATCAGCAACGCAAACACCATAAAGCACAAAAATAAATTGACCTGCAAAAAAGTGTTGCCAGAGAAGCATTTCAAGAAACATCCAGTGGCTTTATTTTAATTTATCAAGTTCTAAATAAATGTGAAAACTTGGGATTAACGAGAGACTCAAAAGAGAAAAGATTAGAAATGAAAGGAGAAAAGAAAAAGGCATAAAAATATAAAAAGGGGAGGGGGGTAAGACAGAAAGAGAGAGAGAGAGAGAGAGAGAGAGAGAGAGAGAGAGAGAGAGAGAGAGAGAGAGAGAGAGAGAGAGAGAGAGAGAGAGAGAGAGAGAGAGAGAGAGAGAGAGAGAGAGATGGAGAGAGGGAGAGAGAGAGAATTTGAAAGAATCCTACAGAATGGCTCAAAGCATTGTCAGATTTTTCATATGCCCAAACTAGATGGGTAAAAAACAGCCCATGAACCTTTTGAACCAGAACTCCTGGTTTTCAGTATCTGCCCACTAGGATTTGACCTTACTCATATCACACAGTGCTATATTTATGAGCTTTTAAGCTTTGTCGGATGCTGTATGTGGTTAAGCAAGAAAAAGTGAACCAATTAAAATGGTATCTGCAGGCAAATTGTCAGCTTTATCCATAAAATGATGGTGATTCAAGGCAAAATACTGACACTAGATTTATCTAATGTAGTAAAACATGTGTCCTAGGGGGAGAGGGGTGGAGGGAAAATAGGCCATGACTTTCTTTGTTACATCGAGGTTAAAGCTGCTAAATTAGGCTGTAGTATATGTGTGAAAATCTTTGAAAAAATTAGAAGATGAAGAGCAATCAAAGTTTGCCATCATTGGAAAAAAATAAGTTGAACAACTGCATTACCTCCAATTGGTATGCACTTACCTGTGACAGAACTAACTGCTTAAGAACATGGTTCAAGTACCAGTGACCCAGCTCGTGACTCAGCACAGCTAGGACCTCATCATTTGTGCATCCTTTCTTTCTTTTTTTCTTTTTCTCAGGCTCTTCTTTTTTTACTTCTTCTGCTTCTGCTCTATCTGCATCTTCATTTTCCACTTCCTCAGGTTTTTCATCCATCTGATCAACCTGTTTTGCAGTTTCATCACTGTTGTGAGTTTCTGTTGACTAAAAATTTTTAATCTGGATTAAACAAAAATATCATTAAAATAATAATGATGATAACAACAACAATAATAATAATAATAATAATAATAATAATAATAATAATAATAATAATAATAATAATAATAATAATAATAATAATAATAATAATAATTATAATAATAATAATAATAATAACAAAAGAGCATGTTGTGATAAAGGGGATACTAGAGCAGCAAACAGAGAAATGTTCTAAAGTTCATTTACTTTATTCACTTGTTCAACTAAGTTCTTTATAAACTTATACCAACCCCAGTCTCCTCTTTTTTGTCTGTTTGTTCTTCTGAACCCTTGTTATCAGGAGAGAAATCTTCAAGCAAAGTGTCAAAGAGCACAATCCTCTTGTTTTTGAAAAATCCGTAAAAATATGCATTGCTGTGACTTGAGCGCTTTGAGCCTGGAATGAAAAAAAATAAGAAAATGAAAAACACATGAAACTTTCTTGATAAAAAGTAAGTCTGCAAGATCAAGAGTTTATCCTATCATGTCCTGTACAAGACTAATCTGCTTATGATGAAATTCACCCACACCTGGTTGGAATGAAGGAAAATTGTGTGTGGTACTTTTTCCAAAATATAAAAAAAATAGACCTGGCTTGTGCCATGATATGAACCCTGATGCCCTTATCCTAAGTCCAAAGCCTTAACGATTAGGCTATTCATGCCATATTTTCCTTGTAATGACTTAAAAATGGAGGAAAAAGGTACAACAGGTGCAATTTACACTGTTTGAACTATAATTGAACGAGCTCTGGAAGTACGAAAAGATGTATATTTATTCTTCATTGACTACACCAGGACATTTGGTAGAGTATGACATGATGAGATAATCACGCAACTAACACAGTTGAAGACAGATGGAAAAGAAAAACATGTACTGGGATCAAACAGCAGCAATCTGAGTTGATGGGGAAATCGTCTCATTTTAAAAAATAAAACATGGTGTCAGACAAGCCATACTGTACTTTCCCCAGACTTTTCTCTACCTACATTGAAATTATTATAATGCGAAACCTAGGAGGATATACAAAAATTAAAGGAGGAGGGCAAAAGGTAAAGATACGCTGATGACAAAGTATTAATTGCAGAAAATGAAGAAGACTTGCAACAATTATTAAACCTTGTTGAAGAAGAAAGCAGTAAGAAAGAATTCTAATGGAATAGCAAAAAGACTGAATTAATGGTCATCAGTCGAAACAATGAGTGTCCACAGATCAAGATCTTTATCGATGGGAAAAAACTCAAGCAAAGGGATCAACTCAAATACTTGGGTACTTTAATATCAAATGATGGATGTAACAACACTGAAATTACATCAAGAATAACCCAAGCAAAAAAGAATTTTCAGAGAATGAAATCAATACTAACAAATAACCACATCTCAATTCAGATATGAAGAAGAGCTCTGGAGTGCAATATTGAACCTATTTTGATGTATGGATGTGATGCTAAGACAATTTCAAAACAGGTACAAAAGAAACTGGAGGCAACAGAAATGCGCTTCCTTCAGAGAATGCTACAAATCTCATGGAGTGCAAAAAAAACAAACGAAACAGATCTAAGAGAAGCCGATAGAGCAAGATCACTCATGAATAAAATATGTGAATGTCAAGCAACCTTTTTTTGTCCATGTGATGAGAATAGAGAAACTAAATCATCTTATGACAACTGGAATGATGGAGGGAAAACGCAGCTGGGGAAAACAGTGTGAAAAGAAGTTGGATGGACAAACAAAGTGACTTAAAGTAGGAAGAGTGACAGAGGCACTGAAAGCGACGAGAGGTAGAGATGCATGGAATATCATGATTGCCTTTACTAAAGAGCATGGCACCTGATTGATTGATTCATGTTCCATTGTATAAAAGAGACAAATAATTTGTTTGCCTGAAGAATAGATGAATTAATGAAAAAGTAGAGAGTAAAGATATTTGCACAGCTAGTTACGAATGTGACAAATTTTGGACCTCAATTGTAACTGTACAGATTTTCATTTAAGACAAAAATCCTGTCAAGTAAATTCTTCATACATAATGCATAAACGTCTAGTCCTAGTCTAAGTATCTAGTTATCAATAAAGAAGACATAAGTAACATATTTTTTGTAGTTTGTCAATATTAATCATATATTTACCCTCTACAACAAATAGCTTCTTGAGTGGAAATTTGATGCTACTGGCCAATTCCTCAATACGACTGCGCAGTTCCCCGTCGGGGAGGGGAGTGAACTTGTCAAACAATGGAGCAATATAGTCAGCATAGATGGTCACTATTACCTGGAAAAGGCAAAGATATAGACTTTTATGCAATTTTCGCTTCACGATGACATGTTAAAATATGCAACACACAATTTGAAAGTTTAACAAAAAGCTCTGAAACACATTTTAAGCATTTTTTATAATAATCATACTGTATTGCAATAAAACTTACAACAACATAATGCTAATAATTTTAGTGCTAAAATCCTTAGAAGGCATTTGCCTGAAAAGTAGTAAATAGCATATTTTAACAAAAGTCCTTTAAATAAAGGAATAAAAGCTAATATATATACCGTTCCATTTGAGAATCAGAATCAGAATCGGCGATTCTACGATTCTCGACTCCAGTGCCCATTCTGATTAGACACGGTGGCGTTTCATTTAGTACATCCCTATATTTATTTTTTTACTTGGAACCAACACACTTTTGGGCTTAGCACACTACATAGTTCGAAGTCACCTTTAATCTTCGAATCCCTTTCTATTGGATAAGTGTAAATGAAAAATGAGAATTTTTTTTTTGTCCTGATCAAAAACAGTTCGAACATTGTTAGATTTAGTTTTATTTCAAGATAGAAATCTAAGTCTAGACATGGTGAGCCAAAAAAACTAAGAAATTTGAATGCTTTTTTTTCTGCAGAGTAAATTTCAAATATGCCTTTAAAGGCACATAAAACATCAATACTCTACTGAAAAACAAAGTAATTTTCTTCAAATATGCACAAAAAAGCCACTTTGGCAAGCACTAAATTATCTGCCACACTGACTTATAGTCACTTCTGATGACAGTTAAACCAAGAAAGCTGAAACCAAGACTAATATACTCGTAGTTTTTTTTATTTTTCGAAAGGTCAACAAACATGGAAAAGTCATTTGGGTTTCTTCTCCTCTTACAAAACTAGGTAAACATTCAAATAATAGGCATAGCAGCATTTTTTACTTTGCTGATCTGAAACCTCTGGCACTAAGTATGATAAAAGTCTTACCAGAGACACTACCAATGTGAACAGCCAAGCATAGATGAAGAAAAAATCTCCGCCAGCCTGAATGATGTATATCAGTGTGGCTGTGATGGGCAATGCTAAGACCAGAGTAACAGCAAAGTGTTTCAATGTATCTTTAAAAAAAAAACCAAGAGTCTGAAAATGATAAAGCAACAAAGGGTTAAGAATTTTTATTTTGAACATGGAGATTATGTTTTCAATGTAGAATTGAGCTGAGTCAAGGAAATTATTTTTGAGCTGAAATTGAATTAGATCACATTAAAACAAAACAAAACAAAAAACGATGAAACAGAAATGTCTGAAGTGGGAATTATTTGAATGCTCTAGAATTAATATTAATGTGATTTGTTACAAAATCAATTACGAACAAGATTATAGGCAACATACACTCCAAAAACACAGAATTTTTTTCATAAGTTGGAGTCTATATTTATGAAATTATTCTTTGATAGCAGCAATCTACTAGATTTTGCTGAATTTGCAGATTATTTGCAATCTTATTTTATATTTCATTTATCTTACAAGCAGAAAACTTCAAAAGGAGAATTTAATCCCAGTTAAAGTCAAGTAAAGGTTAATAAATATTAGTAATTTCAATTTAATCATCTAATAACAGATGTTATTAATATGAGTTTCTAAGGACTGAAGTGCGAGATTCTAGTGATGAAAATGCCATGAAAACTTGTTGCCTCCTCCCTTTACAAGATCCTTAGAGATTTCATGAAAGATGGAAAATTTAGAACTTTAGTAATGGAACACTCAGCACTTGAAAGATGAATGTTTCATATGGTGCGCAATGAAAAAACCAGTTGCATTAATATAATCAGAAAAAAAAAAGCTATGAAAATATAATAACCACATTTGTACATCCTGATGCGAAAGTAAAAGTGAATACTACCTGCTTGTTGAAGCCGTGTTTCTCCTCAAGAACAAATGTACTGTAAAGACTCCATGGGAGACCTGTCACAGTGCTGTACAACATGCTCACAAACAGGAAAGTTAAAGATTGCAGGATCTGATTGACAAGGAATGCAAAAACAGACAAAATATTTCCACAAATATAAGCTTACTTATGTATTGTTTCAGTCACGTATAAAATAAATTTGCAATTATATGATAGTAATATCATGAAAGAATCAAAGAAGAGACCAGGACATAGACATTGAAACAATTCCTCCCACTGATTGGCTTGCTTTGCGATAAAAATGTCTCTGAAATGAAATGAATAAAGCTGTTGTAATTATGTCACAAAGTACTCTCTCAGCATCCTGCCCCTAAATTTTAAACATGAGAAAAAAATTAAGCTAAATGAGCATTACCTCCCCATTAGAGAGTCCCAAATATGAATTGGTTGAGGCTGCAAATGCCCAGAGCCATGGGTAACCTCCCAACACAAGGATCAGCTAAAACAGGAAAGAAAAAAAAATTGGTTGAAAGGGAGGGTCACATGAAAAACTCTGGAAGGTTTCTATAGATGTACAACAAGCAAAATTTGACCCTTTGTACATAATTAAGAGCACAATGAAGTTTATATTTGCTTTTTAGTAAAAAGAAAAAATAAGAAAAAAGGGGTGAAAAATTATTCTGATTTATGATAAAGAAAATGAAAGAAAAATACCCATACAATTGAGACTGTTAGAGCAGGATAATATGAGCATGTATTTTATGAAAATCATAGAGGAGTTCATTATTTTTTGGTCTAATTGTAGAATGGTGAGCAAAAAAAACAATCACATAATATCTATAATTCTTCTTTTACTTGGAGATAGCAAGTGCTTTTTTTTTTTTTTTATTATTTTGACTAGAACAACAGCATTTAAGGAAGCACATTTCTTAACATGATACAGACAAGCATGATAAATTTATTAGTGGGGCTGGAAGAGTAGATCGGGAAAGTCAAAAAAATCTTGATACCTTTCTGAAACGAAGAGTAGTAACAAATACTAAAGGAAGCACAAATCTATGCACCAGCTTTTTAATGAATGTGATAAAAGAATTATTTACCAAGGTGAAAAATGTTTCACATATAAAACTGGAACCAACTAATATCTAGCATTCTCTGTGTTACTTTCAATGGGTCTCTCAAATTACCCACTACGTAGACACATGGTTCCTTTTTCTATGTATACATCATACAATTTTAGATTTATATTGGTGGTTATTTGATTAGAACGTATTTATGCAGTTTTTATATTAAACCAGATAAAAAAAAATTTTTTTGTATATTTTAACTTCTACACTATAACAGTCTATGTGATGGGTATAAATGTTCTATAAGAAATCAATTTCACTTAGTATGGAAATTCTAGCCATCAATGAAAACTGCATGTATTATAATTGTGATGTACAAGAAAGGATATACTTTTTTTTAATACTGCAATTGCAATGCTTTTATCTTTATATAAAAACCTGAGTGCATGTACATTAACTAAGAATTTAGTTGGAGTTCATTTAATTAAATATGTTGAACTAAAAGAACAATTCTGCATGAGGCCTTAATGATAAGTAAAGAGAATGGGTTACCGTAGCCTCAATCTGGCTGTAAACACTGTGACACAGGCCATATGTGCTTTTGTCAAGGTGGTAACTTCGAGCTTTGTCGAATGTCTCCTGGTCTATGACATGCTTGAGAGCCAGTGGAACCTCTTTGCTGACCTGGGCTATTCTTCGCTGAAAATATTGATGAATCACTTATTATAATATAAGCCCTTGTAAAATAAAGTTCAGTTCTGTTTTTTTTTTTAATCTCTCCCTCATCCTTAATTGTTGAGGTCTGTAAAAAAAGGTTGGCAGAATACACATACACACACATGGGAAATACTGTACTGCTCACATCACCGCATTGCTTTCTACACAGTCAAGAACAGTGACTTTCAGTGAGGGAAAAAAAATTCCAAATGAATCAATCTATTTATCAGACTTAAATCTAAATGATGATTCAAAATTTAATTTAAATGGGCAAATATTGGAGTAAAATTAATTCACTTTGAATTTACAAAGAATTTGAGTTTGTTGCCCTTTTATTGTTAACATAAATTCTAAAGAGAGAATTCTAAGAATTTAGTAACAGTTCAAAAATCTATACAAGTCCTTTTTCCACACAATTTTGATTTGATTACAATTTTTGTGTCAATTACAGTTACAAACAGATTTTTCAACTCCAGTGTACATAGCAATTAAAATGAATGAAAGTCTAAATTTAAAAAATTGTTCACATGAATTCACCACCTTGCATACAAAAATCTTTCTGAAATTACAATGTACAGCACATGCATAGCCTACCTGCCTCAGAGAAAGGTAACTTTCCCACATGAAAGTGATCCAGACAAAGATCAGAACAGAATTGAAAATTGAAGATTCACTGAACGACTCGAACATTTTGAATCAAACTTGGAAAATCAACAATTAGAATGAAGTCTCCAAAATTTTTAAACCTCTTCCAAAAGTGTGCTGTTTTTATCCCTGCAATAAATTAAATATCATTTGAATCTTGTAAACCAATTTTATCTTTTGTGTAATCATATCAAAATCACATATCATCATTGTAAATAGTGTGTCCTATTGTCGTTAACAAAGTCAAGGTGTTCCTCCCATATACCTTTTTATTGGGGGTGTTTGATGATGGCCATTTGTGTCTGTTTCTAATCATAAATCAAAATACTGAGTTTATAAAATATACTCCATAACTCCATATTTAGTACTTTGGTCAAAGGGTTGAAAAGTAACCCGTTGATACAAATGAGCTGAAATTTTTATTGATTTCAGGCTGGGTTGTGGGGTGAAATTTCATCTGACCAGCAGTATCCTTAGTTTAACAGAGAGCCATTGCAGACATTCTTCAATAAAATTATCCATACAAAACTAGCTTAAGTTCTATAATATTAACTGAAATTTAATTATTATGTTTATAATAGGCATGTATTCCGCTATTACTCTAAACATGTACTGATGAAATTCCAGATCGAACAAATTAATACAGAAGCCAATAAATTGGCCTTATTGGAGTAATCTTGGCCACCAATGCACAATTGTTTAAGACTTAAGTTGTATACTTTGGAAAGGAAAAAAGTCTTGTCATTTATCATAGGCAATCCAGATAAGTACATTGTGTATTTCTAATCTAACAAGAAAACAGCTTTGTAAAATTTTAATTAAATCATAGTTCCATTCAAACTCTCATTATTTAGTCATTATTATAAATGCAGGTGCTAATCAATAGGCAGCTATGAATTCTTGCAAGCCAGAACACATCTTGACACCCCTTTTTTTTCACTTGCATAGTTTCATAACATACTTTTATGGATGGTAAAAGTACATAATTATCTGTTTTGCAACAGTTAATGTTGATGCCAAAGTTGTTTTCTGCAAGAAAACAGTTTCTAATATCTGTTCTTTGCCAGCCTTCTTCTTGGTACTGGTGCACTGAGTAATAAAAAGCTAAACCTTTGATTTTCAGGCCCCAAACTGACTGATGTGTTGGCAGAGAGGAGACTGAAGGACAATTGCATCTTGTTTGTACAAGGTGAAATTATTAAAAAAAAAAACAAAAAACAATCAACCAGAAAGGTAATAAGTTTTCTTTCTCTGACTGTCTCTCTTTTTCTCTATGCTTCTTGCACTCCAGTTTTGTTTTTTTTTTCTCTACTTTTCCTTCTCTTTCAGATTATTTTTTCTTTAATTTCTTATTCATTTAAAATATTTAGCTATTTGCTCTGTTGGGAAGTTATTTATTCATTATTTTGTAAATACTTATTTAGCCAAATACAATTTTTTGTAAATATTTTTTTTCTTATTTTATTCATTATTTTCTTCACTTCTTTGGGTATCTATCATATTTTTTTCTTTATATTTTTGCATGATTCATTTTTCTTGCTTGATCTTTCTATATCTAAGCCATTAAATTATATTTGTTACTTATTTGTATCTTTATATTGCCTAGTTTGTATATATCCTTGTGTAATTTTTTTTTCTTGTTTTTGTGTTTAATGAAGGCGTAAAGCCGAAAGCTTACATGCTTTGTTTTGCTTTGTACATTTTGGAGCTGCAATCTACCTATTGTTAACTGTACTTTGCAACTATTCACAATCACAAAGCTCCACTGCGAGTGTGACATGCAATTTTCACTACAACTTAGACGGTTTGGTCTAGTAATAGTATCTGTATGTTCTGTATACCCTTACCACCTCAGATCTTGATTTTGATTACACAGGGAAACGATGTTTAACCTAAATTTATGCTAAAAAGTTAAAACAAAACGATAATACAGGCTTAAATAAAAATAAATGATTTTGGCCATAAATTTTTTTGTTGCCACCATAACCTTCAAAATAAGCTAAAAATATTGTAGCAGGCCCTAGAATTCCCATTTAAAATAGATATTGTCTATATCATCTAATTCTGCCATGCTTAGCAAAGATTTGATGATTATGTTGATCTATCAACTAGGTTGAGATCTAAATATAGAACTAGAGCTAGATCTAGATCTAGATCTAGCTAGATCTAGATCTTACCTTCCCTATGTCAGACAAAAATATTTGCAAGTTTGTGAGGAAATATTGATAATCAATTATTGTGGAGGGCACGTTACTTAGATTTAAATTCTTCTCAATTATCCGTTAAGTTGGTATAAGGAAACTTATTCACCAGGAGATATTTGCCAATGATGAAGATATCGTGGTTGTTTCTAAAACAGCTAACATTTTTTTAAAGAGTGATTTCCCGTGATAAGCGGTGCGTTTTGTTTCGTTAGCCATTAGTTTATTAATTTTTGAGGGGTTAAACATTAAGCAACGGCCAAAGTGGGCGCAGACATTGGAGTATCTCTAGGCGCAGCCAATCTTCAGCAGGTTTACCCGCTGCAAGCAGGCTGTTTGCTTACCAAGCTAGCGTGCGCGGGTTTGCACTGACAGGTGGCTTAAATGGAAGCCTGCTCGCCTGCCTACTAAGTGCCTAGGCAAGCAAACTAGGCCTATCATTGACTATACTCTTGAAGTGAATCACAATGACATGGTCTGATGGAGAATTTCTATTATCATGTTATTTGATATCATTATTATTGCTATTGTCTGTTAAAACTAAAAGTAGGAATACATCCAATAAACATAGAAAAGGGACAATTGGGTAAATATCACCACTGGTTTAGCGAACTGGAAGATGATCCCGCACGGTTTCAGGAATACATAGAATGGCTAAAGGTACATTTGATCTGAGTAAATTTTGAAGAATATTAAATACCGACTCTTGAGAAACTGATGTTATCTTCATGATCCGATTATGCCAAAAAGACGGGTTATCGCGCTTAGGTGATTTCATCTCATTTTAAATCTAAGAATATTTAAAATTTTTTTTTTAAATTTAATGTTAAAAATTTTAGATGTTAAAATCGACATCATCATCATCACAAATACGAAAATTATTATTATATCTATTACTACTACTACTACTACTACTACTACTACTACTACTACTACTACTACTACTACTACTACTACTACTACTACTACTACTACTACTACTGCTACTGCTACTACTACTACTACTACTACTACTACTACTACTACTACTACTACTACTAATACTACTATCATCATCATCATCATCATCATCATCGTCGTCGTCGTCGTCGTCTTGTTTTGTTGTTGTTGTTGTTGTTGTTGTTGTTGTTGTTGTTGTTGTTGTTGCTGTTGTTGTAGTTGTTATGGTTATTGTTGTTGTTGTTGTTGTTCTTCTTCTTCTTCTTGCTGCGGCGGCTGCTCCTCCTCCTGAATTTCTTTTCTGTCTTCTTTTTCTTTACTGTAATCATTTTCATCATAATCATCCTCATTATCATCCACATGATCATAACTGTCATCATCATCAGCATTACTTCATATCATAACCATAAGCATGCAAAATTGCAGCGTCGCGCATTAGCTTGCAAATGAAGCTGGAATAAAATTTTGAAATTTTTATAACCCAAGGTTGATTCCCCACCAGAAAGCATCACTGTAATAGCCATGGAAAAGCTTTTCATATTCAAATTGATATTAAATACCTTGGCCTTTTCCTAGGAGGCAGAATTGAGGGTAAACTAACTTTAAAGCTTAGTATAGCGACAATATGTATTTGAACGACATATTTTTGACTAGAATGAGAAATGTAACGGTAACAGTCATTATTCCTGATCAAAACTTTGTCTCTTTAATTGGTCATCTCTCTTTAATAGAATTGTGTAAAAAAAAATTATAGAAGTGACATGAAATTACATAAACTGCATCAATTATTCACTTTTTTTTTAAACTAAGAGTGTAAGAGATAAAACAATAATGTTTTTTTTAATGGACAAAAAAGATAAAGGTTATTAAAATTGAACACAAAATCGGGAGAATTTGATTATTTACACAAATTATCAAACTGTGAAGAAATAATTTAAAGTAAAAATCAATGTGTTTATTATCTTGAAAGATGAAATAGAATTAAAAAAAAAACAAAACAAAAAAACAGGGGCCTAGTTGCTTCGATAGGAGTTACCAGTTCTAAAATCATAGCTCAGTGTTAATGCTCTTCTACTGAAGAATAAAATCAAGCATATCAGGCTGTGCATATTATATGCCTCGACCAAAGCACGTCTAGATGATCGCACTATTTCTTTCCCACAACCCCTTCTGCCCTGTATCATTACCATTGTTTGAACATTGCGATGAGTTTGCCTGCGGGGGTAGCTTGCAACCTGCCGCGTGAAACGCGCGTCCACCTCGAAGTTTCCCAAATTAAATACATGTAGGTCAGTTGACAAAGCGGGCTCCAGCCAACATGCGCGGGTTAAATGGCAGCCTAAACCATGCGCCACCCTGGTCAGACCTTTATGTCTAGTGTCCGAGTTCATTTTTGCGTAGACAAAGTGAGGCTTAATTGCAATAAAGGAATTTTATATCATATTTAAAAAGAAGAAGAAGAAGAAGAAGAAGAAGAAGAAGAAGAAGAAGAAGAAGAAGAAGAAGAAGAAGAAGAAGAAGAAGAAGAAGAAGAAGAAGAAGAAGAACATGATGATGATGATGATGATGATGATGATGATGGTGATGATGATGATGAAGATAGGAATGGTGAAGAAAAATGAAAATTAGTAGGAGCAATGCCTGTTCACTATAGAGATGGCCTTAGAAGCAGACAAAGCAAGGGCAGTATGTAACCTCAGTTACTGTACAATATTTTTTTAGAGCTATCTGCATGCTTGGTACCTTTCCCTGTGCACACCCTCACGGTGGAATAATTTTTTGTGAAAGAGGTAGACGAACCTAAAAGTTCATCAAGATCAAAATGAAAACAATTATAACATTAGCACGAGCAAAATATGCACATTTTATTGTGTATTATATTTAAGCAGCTTACATCATGCATCGTCAGGTGGTAGCCTGCAGAGTTGGGCTGAAACAGATGGCAATTTTTATTGTTCTACAACACAAGGTATTGGGCCACTATCTATTATAGGCGTTGATGAAAAACTTTACCTTATTTTTTTTAATAATGGTTAAAATAAGACACGAATGGAATCCAATGTAAGATACTACTTAGTACTGCATTAAGCTACAGCGGACACGAAATAACAAAAAAATGTAGACGCACTGGACCGGTCCTCAAGTCTGCTAAGCTAGTTATCTCTCAAATATTTATAACAAACTAGGCGTTATGAATAAAACGTTCCGATGAGTTTTTTAAAAGAAAGATTATAGATTACCTGGGCCTGACGTATGAAAGGAAAAAAAAACGTGATCACCCTATGAGGAAAATGAAAAGTTAACTGTTGTTAACTGTTAACTATCACTCTCTTTACGGTAAACAATTTACTTTCGATTTTATTTTGTTGCTGCTACCTGTCGAACTATGATGATTACATGTCAGTAACACGATGTGATGTGATAACTTAACCGTTAAGGCATCTTTCGGACTAAATAGACTAAAATCAAGACGATTAGCTCTAGATCGAGGTGTATTAGTCTAACCTCGATAGATATTTTTAATTGATCAAGTAAAACTCTTCGGTTACACAGATCTAAACATGAAAGACGCAGACGAGCCGGGGCCTTTTGTCAAAAGGCAGAAGTCCAATTTTTCTCACTCTTTTCCAGGTAAGTTATGAGATTTTGCTGAGATGTTTAAAAAAAAAGCTAATTTTGCAGCTGCTGCGGCACACCAAGAAATTTTCACGGATTTAGGGGAAAGAGTTCCTTTTAGGTACAGACGGTTTGTTTAGAAGAAACAGTAGCAACCCTATAGTGTGTTTCCTACTTGGAACATAGTGTTAGAGCTGAAATAAATTAATTTTTCTTCTTTGTGTAACCCCAAGCAAAAACCAAGCCCAATCTTTTTCTATGGTCCCGATCAAACGAAGCTCTCTTTGGTGTGTAAATTAGTCCGTACCTAAAAGGAACTCTTTCCGATTTAGGATCTGATGACAGTTCCTTAGATCTAGATCTAGATGATTCAGACAATTATCCAGGTTATAAATATAATGATTTAGTTGATGTACAAGGGTCTAGATCAAGATGTAGATCTAAATCTAGAGCTAGTTCAAGCGCAAACAGTAAAGATGATGACTTAGATATAGGGCTAGATAGATCTAGAGAAGAAATTTAGGGAGTGAAAAGAACTAGACGAAGGGGTGAGGCTGTGTAACACAACACCAGTCTGCTAAACCAAGATATGGACCTAGATTTAGAATGGATTATTGCTGAAAAACCTTGGATTATACTTTCTTGCCTGCATGAGATGTCAAGTAAGTGATGCAACTTGTCAGTGTAAGTTCTATCAGTTCACTTCTTCAGTCTCATTTTTTTTCTTTTCTCCTTTTCTAATTGTCTTTCGTCAAAGCAGCATTGAACGCACAAAAATACACCAATTATATATCAGCACAGTTGTAAGGGCAAAAACACATAACATAGTAATATTCAATTTTGGGTGACATTTGTAGGTTTTAGTTAAACCCGTACAGTTTTATGCAGAAATTGGCTGCGGCCCCGGTCTTGGAGGGTTGGCAGGAGGTGGCAAACCTGGTCCTGGGGGTTGGAATGGGATGGCAAGCCTGGTCCTTTAGGTGTTAAGATGGGTAAGAATTTCAATTGGGTATGTTACTTTATAGTTAAGATATGGTATAAAATATATCATGCCGTAGATTTTTTTTATTGGTAATTCATTGTTAGGAAATGATTTACATTTACTTTCAAGAGGCATTATTAAGTTCTATACATGGCCCAATCAAACGAAGCCCCTTTTAGTATGATAGAGGTACCTTACCCATTTGGAACTCCTTCCTAAAGATATAATAGGATATCTGATGCTGTGGTTTTTTGTTTTGTTTTTTGGTTATTCATTGTAAGTAAATGATTTACACTTACTTGAGGCACTAATTAGTTCTATATTATGGCGGGATCAAAAGAGGCCTTCTTTAGGAAGATGGAAGTATTGTATCCATTCAGAAGTCCTTCCTTATCAGGGTCAAAATTTTTCGGGGATCTGTGGGAATTTGCGATTGGAAAGATATTTGACTGTGATTGATTATAAATAATAAGGCTTTCTAGAGATAACTATTCTAAAGGCCTACAACTTGAAGTTAATAACAGAAAGTGATCAGAAATGGCAAGTGTAGACTGGTATTTATAATTAAATGCATAAAAATTTAACAATAACCCTTGCCTTTTGCTTTGACTGACTATAATGCATTGTGATGTAATTTGATCTATTGGTCCACTCACCTCCTCACTCAATATAGGAGGGTACTTTTTGGGTGGTGGATCTATTTAGATCTATATTGACATTGTTTTATTTAGTTGTATAATGACGTATTCCAAGCCTAAGAACTTAGTCTTGTTTGTTGAATATAGTTCTGTGATCTAGATTCTTCTGGAATCTTCGTTTACCTTTGTCCAGATTGATTGCTATTTTATAGTGCATTAATGATTGAGTCCAAGAATATATATTCTCATATGAATTATGTAATTCCTTTTCTAGATATTTTGGTGAGATTTAGTATATATATAAGAGTTAAAATTATCATATTATGTCCAGTGAGTCAACTTTTTGTGAGCAGTGAGTCAACTTAAAGGGATTATCAAATCAACCTCTTGTTAGTTAACCGTTGGTCAGCATTATGTTGGATTAAACAGTTTGCAATTTTCTACGGATGAGTCAGATGATTGGCTGCGTATATCATACCCCTAGACAAACAGAGCCAAACAGAGCACCCAAAATCTGTTACACTGACATTCATCGAAAAGTTATCTTACTTTTATACTTAAGCCCCCACACCAACAAGACCCTAACTGTAATTTGCGTTTTAATGTGTTAGAAATATGACTGTAAGGTCCCCTTCCGTAAAGCCTTATTTTGTCATAATCATGTCTAAATTTATCAAGGCAATTTCCTTTCATTTTTAAAACCACATGTATGTTTTGTATTTAGATTAATACCCCCACTGAAAAAAAAATGAAAAGGACTTGTATATTTACAAATAGTTACTTATAAAATCCTAATCTAAAGACTTAAATTTAAAGCCAACATGCATATTGAAATGTTATCTTTCGTTTGGAAAAGTCATCATTTTTTAAAGCTTAAGCCTTCAAGCAGTTATGACAATATTTAGCCAAGACCTAAGGGGGTTAGATTTTGCAAATTCATAACTAATTTGTAGGAATATTCTTTTTTTTTTTTAAAAAGAATGTGAGGTCTCTGGGCTTAAGTAAAGATTCTCAGATTAAAGAATATAGTGGTTTTAACATCAGAATTTTGGAGATAAGGCAGTTTATAAGGCTACCAAAATGTTAAAGAGTTAATGGGGTAACGAAAAAAAGAAAAAAGCTTACAAATACTAAACAACCTGTAATTTATTGTCATGTCTTATATGTCATGCGATCTCCTCACTTCTATCATATTTTCATTCTCCTAGCATGCTCTTTTATGTCTATCATGGGTATGAATGAAAATTCTAACCCTCGCTGA
This sequence comes from Elysia crispata, assembly GCA_033675545.1. Classification (NCBI taxonomy): domain Eukaryota; kingdom Metazoa; phylum Mollusca; class Gastropoda; family Plakobranchidae; genus Elysia; species Elysia crispata. The sequence continues at coordinate 340,394 of JAWDGP010008055.1, read as the reverse complement.
ATTGTTTCTATAAACCAAGGCCTACTGATAGCATTCTTTGGCCCTTACTGTCATGGTTGAAATTCCATACTGCTTTCTTCAGACTACACACTAGTAGAGGTGACCTCAATATAATACCTAAAATGCACAGAGTAAGTAACTTTGATACATGGCAAAGGGTTTGATGGCTAAACCAACCACAATGTCATCTATGTTTTAAAAAAAAAAGTGTTGAGATTATTTCATAGTCATCAGCAGGTAATTTTTCTCTCAGAATTGAGTTTGAGGTATAAGAAACAAGATCTTCGGCTTCAAATTATTAGAAACTATGTATGAGCTTGTCAAAAAAGGAATTTTTGTGGAATAAGATTGATTCAAGCTGAGATGAAAATTGGCATCCTATTTTGAATTTTATATTTACAGAGTTCATATTATCTAATCAAGATGCATTATGCTTATTAGCTCAAATTATTTATGGCTCATAATTTTCAGTTTCCTTCCAAAATTGCAAAACTGCTCCAGTCTTTTTTCTCTCTCGTCACTAAAGCTTTTAGTTTTAAAAAAATCTGAAAAAAATCTCATTGGTAAAGTGAATAACTTTCAAAACTAAAACATTCTCGTTCAATTTTCAGCCCATAGCTCTCAGGGCTCATCAAGAGGCAACACTTTTGATAATCTGAGAAAGGCAAAACAAGCTTTGCCTATATTTCCTGCCAGGCGAACTTTGATCAATCAAATTCGAAGGCTTGCTTCTGCCATTGTGATTGGTGAAACTGGTAGTGGCAAGACAACACAAATTCCCCAGGTATAAAACTATCCATTCATGGCTGCATTAAAATTTAGCTGTAGTAGCTCTTTTTTAAGATTGTAATTAAAGTAGATGTATATTGAATGCACAGTCAAACAAAATTTAGGCAAAAAAAAAAACCCAACTCACTATATCCTTTAAACAGGTTCCTGATTGAAATGCAGTGCTTTACGTGAATGAAGCTATTGCTTGCATTCTACTGTTGGCTTGCAATACATTTGTCATAACTTTACTACATTTTAATTTCTTTTTCTACAGTATCTCTTGGAGTCTGAAGTAAACAAGAGCTCTATGATTGCAATAACTCAGGTAAATTTGCATATGATTTCTGAGTTTGATAGAAATTATAAAGCAGCCAAGCATAGCATGATACTTTGTTATCAATGTGTTCTCTTTTTAAAAGTTATTATAAATTTGAAACATCATTGTCTGGGAAGGCCCAAACTGTAGCAGTAAGGCCTGTCTCTGTTTCAGGTAGGCCATATGAATCCTGCCAAGCTGTCCAGGATTAAGGATGAGTTTTACCTTCACTTCCTCTGTTTGAAGCTCTTCATCCTGTGATTTCTGTGAGGCAGCTTGGGTTGAGCTGTGATGTTAACTTTTAACAGTTCATTGATTCAAAAACATCTTTAGAATTTAATGTAGCTGTAACTTTTTTTCTTTTTAGAATTCCAAATTGATTTCACATGGCAGAAAAATTATTTATGAATTCAAGATGGTTTTCTGGAATTATTAAAGCCAGTGAACTGAAGCTGTGACTTAATAGCTTGACAAAGTACTTGGCAAACTTGGCATACAAAGGACAAATTATTATCTTCTAATAAACTATAATTGATATTTAAAATATGGCGCCAAGCTTACCTATGAGTAGATTCAATACATCTGACCTATGTACATCTTTCCACACACACAGAAAAGTATGTATCCTGGATATCTAATTACTTAGCATCAGATTAGAGAAAATAAATCACTAGAAATGGCCTAAAATATTCAGTCAAACAATGTGAATTAATTCAGTTATGACAGCACCTCTTGAAAGTCTGATTGGAGTCAACGGTTTTAGATAGAGAGAATTTTTTCCATAATCTTGACAATTGAATTTTACCGTGGCTTTTTTTTTCTTTTTTAAATTAACTAACTAGCCAAGGCGTGTTGCAGCAATTACAGTGGCACAGAGAGTTGCACAAGAGATGGGCAGTACAGTTGGAGGCATTGTAAGTGCTAGTTAATTGAAGTTAAACAAAATATTGTTTTGCAAAATATGTATATAAATAAAGCAATTTTCTTTGACATTTTCTGAACTTTGAAAGAAGTCAATCATATAAGGCATGCTGGTTTATTTTGCAGAATAGGTAATGAAGTATTCATAAAAAATAATGGATAAGAAGTGTCATCTGGGATTACTTTTTCATTAAATTTTATGATAGAAAAAATTATTAACAGATTGTTGCAGCATCCAGTTGACAGTCAGCTCAAAGCAAATATTCAATTACTTTGTAAGACTATTTTAATTGTAGCCAGGTGTAATAAAGGTATATTTCTGAAAACTCCACATATTGTCTCCCTATCATATTTTACAAGAGAATTTATCAAAGAACTGAAATTTATTTGATTTGGTGCTGTTTAAATAACAATCCTAGCGTACTATGAGGACTGTATCATCCATGTAGAACTTCAAGTTTGTTCATGTATTTTTAAAATCGTTTCAGTCAATGTAAAAGCCAATTTGATGACACTTTACATCCTTTTTGCTCTCTTTTTTTCTATATCTATTTTAAAAACAATAATTATGAATTTGACTGATGTCATTTTTTTTTCTAAGTAAATGTTCCTGAAGAGTCATTGGTCTTTTGCATCAAACAACATGTCAATCAAATCAGCATGTCTAACTTTGTCAAAGGCTTAAGGTTAATCTCTAAATCATAGTTATAAATTATTCAGGACTTCTAGGGATATTTCTACTGACATATATACTCAAAGAGCCTCTTTTCCAGCCTCAAAACCAAACTAGCTTCAGATATCTTAAGACTATTTTAGTCCCTCATTCTATCCATTATAATCTGTGCGAGAACTTTTAACTCTATCATCCTGTGATGTTCCATATCAGTTTTTCTTGTATTTTGCCCATATTATAAATTTAGTTTTATGATATTGGGTTTTTTTTTTGTCAAATGCAGATCTTCTATAGTATTTATTATAATGTGAACCCAACTTTTACTGCCCTTTGATTAGGCATAAAATCACCATGCACAGGCTATAATGTATGTGAAAACTAAGATTCAAATTTTCCCTTCCCCCAAGTAAGCTTCATTTGAGATCTTTTTACTTTAAAGAAGCCTATTTTATAAAATGTAACATTTTTATATTATAAAATTATGAAAATAAATAAATTATATTATTTTAGCTGCTTCTAAAAATTGTTACATCCTTCTACTCTCTCAATTTGAGACTTGCCTCTTTGACTTATCAAAGATGGATGCAGAATGTCTTGATATTTAATGTAATTCTTAGTGGAAAAAATTAAAATTTTTTATTAATTCAATCCCTTATTCCTACTAAGTTCCTATGGAACAGTGAAATTAAGAGAAGAAACATAAAAGCAATTTTGATGTCTGTAAAGATACATTTTTATCCTTAATTATGACCTCTCTTTTCAGGTGGGTTACTGTGTGAGGTTTGAGGATGTAACAGCTGTCAACACAAAACTCAAGTTTATGACAGATGGCATGCTTTTAAGAGAGGCCATCTTGGATCCACATCTTACTCGTTACTCCATTGTCATGCTGGATGAGGCCCACGAGCGAACGATTCACACTGATGTCCTTTTTGGGGTGGTCAAAGCTGCCCAGAGACATAGATTGAAAACTGGACAACCACAACTCAAGGTCTCTTTAAAAGACATTCTGTAGTACTTATTACCATCATGCATATTTTAATGAAATTCTACTGAGAGGCGTCAGTTTGATTTATTTCATTAATTAAGTTAAAACTCCCCAAGCTAGTTGTTGGAATTTAGAATCTATATAGAATGTCCTGTTACTTGTCAGTTTAAGGCATAATTGGATCATGCTGTTTACTTCCATTAAAATATGAAATGGTTGTAGTCTGCTCTCACTTTTTCACTTCATGTTACATCTCCAACACTTATGAAATATCTAAAATGCATTTAGATAATTATAAGTCTATATTTTTTCTAAATTTAAATCACAAACAACACACCAAGATGCAGGCTTCATATTCCAATAACACTGAATATACAGATGAAATAGGATGGCATCGTCCTGCCCTCTTCTTTTCTTTCTTTTTTTTTTCTTTATTTCATTTCCATGCAAGTGAATTATTTGCAGTACAGCTCTCCAGCATTTTTATGTAGATAAAAATACAGTTCGATGATGATAAGTCCATTCATTCATAATTATGAACATCTCCTTAATTCAAGGGTCTCTACTATTATTTTGCTTCATAGACCTTAACGATGAAGACAAAATGCAACACTACATTTCATTTTGTCCTTGTTTGGACTTGATACGTTGTAGATTGCTCTATTTGGGTACTCTGTGGTCTATTTTTAGCTTGTTTTAAAGCTTATTTTAGTTATAATTAAAGATGCATCATATAAGGGATATTTTGAATGGTAATCATTGCTTTTCCTTTGCTGACTTGATACTCATTTAATGTGATTTCTTTTTTTTTTTTTTTTAGAACAAAACCATTTATCCTCTATAAAAGCCTTAAGACTTGTTTATATGCAAAAAATTGTAAGCACCTGGTCAAGACTATTTATTACAACATTAAGAGCTAGACAACTGATGTATTCACTACACTTTATGATTCTTAATAAATTTTTTTCTTAAATGCTTTGATATCCAAACCAAAGTTTGTAAATATATACTTTTAAAAAAAATGTTTGCATCATTTCTGATTGATTTTTGTTCTTCACCTGATCCAGATTGTTGTTATGTCAGCCACTATGGATGTGGACCATTTTTCTAAGTATTTCAACAATGCCCCAGTCTTGTACCTGGAAGGCCGGCAGTTTCCAATCCAAGTTAGTTTTGAAAAATGATAAAATAACACTGCCTTTTCCCTTTGCTCTGAGGGTCCCATGGGGTGAGCAGATTTCCTGTTAATTTGTCTCACTGTGTTATGATTTTTATATAGCCAAATTCTTAACTTTAAAAAGCATTCAATCACTGATCTTTTTTAATTCTTTTGTTTTTTTTAAGTCATTTATATGTTGAAATAGCTTTCATTGAAAAAATACTCATTGAGGTATAAGATACAAACGTGACTGCTTGTTCAAATGAACAGGTGGAGAAAAGAAGTACATTGAAGAAATGCAAACTTCAAAAAAATTACAGACTTGTATCCTCCAGAGCATACAACTGCTCTGAAGAAAGGCAAACTTCACAACAATTAACAGGACGGGAAGACTACTACAATAAAGAAAAGCAAATTTTACAACAATAATAGATTATCTCCACCAGAGCCATACAACTACTTTGTAGAAAAGCAAACTTCACAACATTAACAGATATATATCTCCTCCAGAGCCATTCATAATACGGTTTTGAAATATAGAACCTTGATACATTGGAATTCTTCTCACGATGTCATGAAGACATTCTTGACCATGAATGAGAGATCTCAAGTAAAAAAGTAAACAAAATTTGGGTGCAATTTTTTAAGCAGCCCTCTTTTCATCTCTTCACTAAAACCATAATGTGATGCTGATGACTCATTACAGATACCATGTAATGCTCGACCTGATGTGGTGAAAAAACCCTCTCCAATACAAAGTAAAAAATGTGCAACTATTCAGACAATATTACAGAGAAAAAAAATTTTTACACCCAGATTTAAAAAAAAAATTTGGATACCCTACATTGGTAAAGCTTACAATTATTTTAGATCTAGTCACAATATGCTTAATTTGTGCAAGACAAATGAAGAGTGGCAAGTTAATCAAACGGCTTAATTTGAGTATTGACAATTTGTGGATCTGGTTGAACTATTAGATATAAAACAGTTTAGAAGCATGAAATGCGACAAACAAGCAGAAGTAGTGTTTACATTTGCAATGGTCGCACTGGAAGGAGCGCGACGATGGCACTTGTTATGACCAATCAAATCACTGATACTTTCCTATACAGAACAGCATGTTTTACATGACGTTTATGTCCTTACCCTTGAGTATATCCAATATTATTTCATTTGTAAATTTTTTTCATTTTTGCACCCAGTTAAGGGAACAAGCAACATTCCCCATATCTCTGCTACACACCTTCTCTACTCATTGACAAAATTAACTAACAGGCACTTAATATCATTAATACCATACACGTAGTACCATATCAAGAAAAACCTTTAAACAGTGACAGAATAGCATCACCTTTAGCTTTGTTCCCAGTATGATTATTGAAAACATTACAACTTATATGACTATTTTTTGGAAAACTTTACTATAATTATTAAGTCTGTACTCCTCCCTTCATCATCTCACCATCAACATCGTAATCATCATTATCATCATCATCACCATACCACCTTCACCACCACCACCACCACCAACATTATCAGCAAACACAGCACCATCATCAATTTTGCTGTTGTTGTTTCTATCAGTCCTCTTGCTTTTATCGTTATTATCATATATATAATTATTACCATCATTTGTTATTATTGTCATCATCACTGCTATTGTTACTATTATTATGATTGATGTAATTCACTCTATTCTTCTTCTTCTTCTTCTTCTTCTTCTTCTTCTTCTTCTTCTTCTTCTTCTTCTTCTTCTTCTTCTTCTTCTTCTTCTTCTTCTTCTTCTTCTTCTTCTTCTTCTTCTTCTTCTTCTTCTTCTTCTTCTTCTTCTTCTTCTTCTTCTTCTTCTTCTTCTTCTTCTTCTTCTTCTTCTTCTTCTTCTTCTTCTTCTTCTTCTTCTTCTTCTTCTTCTTCTTCTTCTTCTTCTTCTTCTTCTTCTTCTTCTTCTTCTTCTTCTTCTTCTTCTTCTTCTTCTTCTTCTTCTTCTTCTTCTTCTTCTTCTTCTTCTTCTTCTTCTTCTTCTTCTTCTTCTTCTTCTTCTTCTTCTTCTTCTTCTTCTTCTTCTTCTTCTTCTTCTTCTTCTTCTTCTTCTTCTTCTTCTTCTTCTTCTTCTTCTTCTTCTTCTTCTTCTTCTTCTTCTTCTTCTTCTTCTTCTTCTTCTTCTTCTTCTTCTTCTTCTTCTTCTTCTTCTTCTTCTTCTTCTTCTTCTTCTTCTTCTTCTTCTTCTTCTTCTTCTTCTTCTTCTTCTTCTTCCTCTTCTTCTTCTTCTTCTTCTTCTTCTTCTTCTTCTTCTTCTTCTTCTTCTTCTTCTTCTTCTTCTTCTTCTTCTTCTTCTTCTTCTTCTTCTTCTTCTTCTTCTACTACTACTTCTTCTTCTACTTCTTCTTCTACTACTTCTTCTACTACTACTACTACTACTACTACTACTACTACTACTACTACTACTACTACTACTACTACTACTACTACTACTACTACTACTACTACTTCGCCTTCGTCTTCTTAATATTATCATTATTGTTATTATTTGCATTATCATCTTCATCACCATTATCGGTATTAGCTTTGATTAGCAGCAGTGGTGGTAGTGGTGTTTGTAGTGGTATTAGTGGTAGTGGTAGTAGTAGTGGTGGTATTAGTAGTAGTAGTAGTAGTAGTAGTAGTAGTAGTAGTAGTAGTAGCAGTAGCAGTAGCAGTAGCAGTAGCAGTAGGAGTAGGAGTAGCAGTAGCAGTAGCAGTAGCAGCAGTATCACAGCAGCAGCAGAAATAATAGAATAAAACAAGAAATGCTTAACTATGTAAGATCAGCTTGTGTGAAAGATTGAAGGGGAAAAAAGAGACTATTCAAAATTGTTATTTCTATGAAGCTCGAGAGAGAGAGAGAGAGAGAGAGAGAGAGAGAGAGAGAGAGAGAGAGAGAGAGAGAGAGAGAGAGAGAGAGAGAGACAGAGAGAGAGAGACAGACAGAGAGAGAGAGACAGAGAGAGGGAGGGAGGGGGGAAAGAAGGATGGTGGTGATTTAGATGATTTAGTGAGTAAGTTCTGCCTCTGTAAGAGTATACATTGGTGCAAAATTTGTGGTAAAAAAGGAAATAATAAAATGTGTATTAGTTCTGGTTGGGCTTTTGATTGTTGAACGGAACACACCACACACGTGTTTGTATCATTACTGACAAAGGCATTAAAACAGAACATCCTCTATGTCAAATACAATTGTTTTTTCTTAGTTCATTGTCCTTGAGTTCAAGTTGGCGACTCTTTTATATTTTTTTTTCAAACATCTTTAGTTTCCCCTGCATCTTAATTGATCCTGGAACTTAAGCTGTATGTAGTGTTTCAAGAGTTGTGAGCTAGCTTTCATAGTTATAAATCAAAATAACAGGTTTATTTTATTTATTTATATTTACAAAATAATACAAATTTGTTTTAAAAGTGTCATCCTCTTTGAACATTGAGAACAATCTTTTAAATGTTATTTGGTTCATCATAAAAAATTTAAAAAAATTTTTTGATAAAATAATTACTATAAAAGATAATGAACTTTCAAGATCTTTTTTTTTAGCCTAAAGCCATGCAACTTTTCTTTAATTTTTTTGTGGGACACTGATCTTGGCAGATGAAGAAACTTCTGTACATTAAGTGGTTTTGGAGGATATATCGCAGAAAGAAATCAAAATTGCCTTTTGTAATATGGATTCTCTTTTAGAAATAGCCACACAGCAAATTCCAAGAAGCACGACATTTGTTTAATACATACGTTAAAACTGAAAAGTTTGAGTTGATAACTTTCATTATTCTTTCTCAGGTAATGCACGTTAAAGAGCCTCAGAGTGACTATCTATTTGCTGCATTGGTTACTCTTTTCCAAATACATAAAGAAGCACCAGCAGGGTAAGATAATAAAAAGTATTTGCAAGTACTCTTCTTTACACTAGAACTGATTTTGCTTTTTAAATATTTGTTTAGAGCTTGTTTTGCATACCCTAGTTTGTAGTGAATCATTGTCATAGAATTCTTTCAAATATGAAGTATAAATATAATTCATGAATATGTTGATCAACCTCTGTTTGAGTCAGATCCTATTAAAAATATGAAACTCTTTTTTTAAGTCCTTCTTTTACACTTGAAGGAAATACCTCTGGACTTATCTTCACTCTTTTGAATTAAAAAAAAGTTATTTTAAACGGTTTCAAAATCACAAGAAGTTGAACTTGTTCAGGCGTTTGTTTGGATTTTGATCCTACAAGCAAGTCATGCTTACTTTATGAAACTCTTCAATGAGCACCTATGTTGCAAAATTCTGAATTGGCATAATTGTGATTTCACATGTCCTTGCCATGCAAAATCTGTCTTCACTGCTATGGGGTATATGGAGATCATGATGTAACTGATTGATTCACCCAGGTCAATGTAAAAATTTTATGCAACTTATTTCATGTAATAAGGAGATTCTCAAGGCTAATTTATGATCATATTTTCAGGGAGGATGTCCTCATCTTCCTCACTGGTCAGGAGGAGATTGACTCAGCAGTACGTAGCATCCTTGACCTTTCTCGTGACCTCAATGATTTTCCTAAACTGCAAGTCTATCCACTGTATGCAGCCCTGCCCTCGCATGAGCAGATAAAGGTCTTCAACAAAACTTTACCTGTAAGATCGAATTTTAAACTGGTTTTTCTATTATTTTTTTTTTTTATAAATATTCAGGATATGGCTTTATACTCATAACTGAATAGTAGCAGAATATTTTTTTTTGCTAAATCTAATTTATACGTAACATATATACTTAATTTTTTCAATATTCAGTCTTATAAAAAAATCTGAAGCTAAAAAAAATTATTGTGAAAAATGTACTGCCTTTTGTTTGCATGTGAGTGTATGTGTGTTTAAAGCATAATATGCATGGTTTTAAAAACAGCTGCAAGCTTGCACTTGCCTCTTTTGTTAGAAATGTATTGTAGGCCCTAAATGAAGAATTCTAACCATTGATAATTCTAAAGGATGCCATCTGGATCATACTTTTTCAGGGTCACAGAAAAGTTGTTGTTGCAACAAATATTGCAGAAACATCGATTACAATCCACGGTATCAAATATGTCATAGATAGCGGCATGGTCAAAGCTAAGTAAGTAATCACCATCTTTGTCCTTCCTCTTAAACCAAATTAATTTATCGTCAAGTCAGTCAAGATAAAATTTATTGAACACATCTTCTTTAATCAGCTGACAGTTCAATGAGGTAGTTCAAGTCTTGTCACAAAATTGCTTTGATCCTAGTTATGGGAATTTCAAAATGTGACTATCTATTTGTAATTTGCAACAGCAACGAAAATTTTTATATCTTAATTTTTATTATAAGTTCAATAAATTTGCTAGTTAGATTGAACATAGTTTTGTCAATGTTATGGATCCTTTTATCAAAAATTTTCTCTCTTGCCAATACCTCTCTTTGTGTTTCTATAGATTTCTGCTATGTACTGTGTTCATTACAAGTATTTGAAGAATATTTACTTTCTAAACATGAAAAAGAGAAACAGACTATCATGCTTCTCTGTATTTTATGACTTTGAACAGATTTCAGCAGTTTTTAATAAAAACAACTTCATTATATTCTCAAACTAAGGGAATTCAATAGGGTACACCGCAAGCTCCAATTTCATACTTCACAAATTAACCTTTCTTTTTTTTTTTAAGCTAAAATGTCTTCTATGAAACACTGAGTCAAGTTATATCAATATAGCAATAAAGATTGTTTTGTCCTGGAGGCCCCAACCATACATCCCAAAGATTTCATCCCTCAAAATTGACTTTGGCAAATAATGCTAGTGATTCAATGAAAACATCTGTGATATGAAATGGATGCTCGTTATCTCTGTCTCAGTTGTTCTCATCTCCTGCCTCTCTCAACATATGAGATTATGACTCTAAGATGTTGAGACATACCCTCCCAATGATATTGGCAATTGTCTTTAAGTTTATCTGTTTTCCTGCTATATTATCAGCAGGAAATCCTATGTTTAAAATACTTTACTTCTGGCCTTAACATAGAAAAGGCTGTATCCCTTGGCAGGCCACTAGAGTCCATTATGTGTTTTGGATAAGATTTAATGCGCACATTTGCCAGTTTGAAAGATACTGTAGATCTACTAGCATTGTTTTAACAGTGAAAAAGTTCTGCAATTTTACCATATATTAATACATTTTGCAATGAATGAACAGTACTATTGTTAGCTTATTAATGCTGTGATCGTATTTTATCTATTGTTTTGCTTCATTTAGAGTATATCACCCTCTAAGTGGTCTTGATCTACTGAAAGTAGTTACAGCATCCCGAGCCCAGGTGCTTCAGCGCACAGGCAGAGCAGGCAGGGAAGCTCCAGGCATTTGTTACAGACTTTTCACTGAAGCACAATTCAAAGCTATGGATGTCAACACTGTGCCTGAGATACAAAGGTAAGGGATGAGTTTTCATGAAAAGGATTGCACATTGATTTCACCCTTATATTACTGAGTCTTTTTACAGGAGAGAAAAAAAATAAGACTTATGGCAAAAAAAATCAAGAGGATCAAACTTAATATTCTTGATGGATTTGTTTTGCCTTCTTTCTTACAAACAAGAATCATATTTTTGTCAATTGTTATGCCTTGAGAATATGAACTTTAAATCTGAGCTAGGTATGTATAGCAGGCAGTGGACTGTGACAGTGATAAACATAAAGTGGTTGATGTGCAAATGAAGGGTGTAAAATCTTGTTCCATAATTGAAAATAAAAAAAAAAACCTCTTTATAGTTATTTAAATTTGTGTAAATAAAAATAAAACATCTTTTCAAATTATTATCTCACTGAAAACAAATTTTTAACTAACTATTACAATGTTTCAGAAATTTTACTTGATGATTTTTTTTTCTTTTTCTTTTGATCTTCAAAAAAAATAATGATTTTCATTTACTTATGATAATTTTAACAAGTTTTACTCCTTAGAATTCTCAATTTCATTACCTTTTAATGCAAAAAAAATCTTATCAATTTGAATTTGAACCATGTGCAAAACAATTAGCTTTGAGATATTTAGACATGGATTTCTACGAAATGCTTGTAAATTTTTTTTAATGTTGCTATATTTCATTTTTTATGCATCAGGTGCAATCTTGCGAGTGTTGTTCTTCAGCTGATGGCCATGGGTATTTCTGATGTGCTTTCTTTTGACTTTATGAATAAACCTGCACCTGAGGTAAGAGCTTTCAAAAAGTCTTCAGTTTGCCATGTTATATGAACAGCTACTGTACTTAGTTTGTAGCATTAGACTTGTTCCTTTAATTTTTCAGATTTATCCAAAAAGAATATGCTTCTAAAGAAAAGGTAATATATGGTCCTGTTAGAAACATATTATTTTTAGATCATAGAATATTTTACTAAGCTAGATAAATTAAAACTAATAAAAGCAGAGGACTTAAAGAGATGGATCAAAATTTATTAGCTTGAATTTATGAAGCCCTATAGACGATTTATATTTAACAGGCATTAGGATATCCCTTTTACCTTTGTCTCAACTTTTTTCTCTTGTAAAGGAAGATAATATTTTAATGAGCATCTTTTTTTTGGCGCCTGACACAGCTAAATTTTAAATTAGGAATTTGGGAACTGAGAACAAGTAGATGTTTTTTTTTTTAATTTGAGCTGATGGGTTCTAGTTTCAGCTGAATAAACATAGCAACACACCAGTATGATGCACAGGGTATGTTGGCATTTGAATTAAAATCTTTGAAGTTCTCTAATAAACTAAGGCTTTTCCAGACCTCTTGACCTTCAAAGTGTTTTTATCTTCTTCTACCAACTTTTTTCTTGTGAATGATTATACATGAGATCCACATTTTTTTTTTTTTCAAATATGCCAGTCAATCAAGGCAGCTCTTGAGGAGCTTGTGTTGCTAGGTGCACTTGAGCGTCAACCTGACTCAGAAATGCTTAAGGTTTGTAACTTAAAAAAAAAACTTGATTTGTGTGCAAAAAAAACCCCAAATCTTTTTAATCCATGATATAAACAACTGTCTCTAATTCATTTTTACACACATTTGTGAGTTATATTTAATGAATAAAAACTTACTTTGAAAGTGCTTTGCAAGAAATAAATTTATCACCTGAGAATGAGCTTGTTCCATTCTAAAAACTCAAATTTTAATTTCAAAGAGATTCAAATGATAGAATTTACTTATTAACAGTTTGGTTCATAGCTAGGGACTGCCTTTGTACACATTAAAACAATATTGTGAAATATAATGTATTGGTCCGAATTGATAATAAAAAAATGTGTTCTTTTTGTTGCAGCTAACCCCAGTGGGCAAAAAAATGGCAGCTTTTCCTCTGGACCCAAGATTTTCTAAAGTTATCTTATTAGCAAAGGATTTTGGATGCCTGTAAGCCTGGAAAAAATTAAATTTTCTGTATTAAAAAAAAAGGATTTATTTTTTGGCAGTTTACTAATTCTGTCTACAGAAAAAAAGATACAAACTATTCTTTTTTTTTTTTTTTTTAAATTGAAATGATTAAGGACAACCATTCTTTAACCTGCATTTGAAGCTTTCTTATACTTAAATATTTCTATGATGCTTGCTCTCAAATATTATTAGCTCCCTTATCAAATGTTTTTTTATGTTGCTCTCTACAGAGAAGAGATTCTGAGTATTGTTTCCATCCTGTCAGTGGACTCTGTATTGTTGAATTCCTCAAAAAAGGTTTGTGAACTCTATAGTTTTATTTAAGTTACTGCGTTGAGACCAGTTCCCACGCCTTTAAAAAAAAATAATAACAAAAAGAAAGCACAGAAAGACTTATATGTAATGAGCTTGGTTTATGGAAATTCTTTTAACCATAAGATGAAATGCACTTAGCTTGTTTTCTGCTTTTTTCTTTCTGTCTGGTTTTAATAAGTAGCAGTAAAGTTCACACTGAAAAAATTAATATTAATAGATTTTTTTATGTGTCATAAAATGTACAGCATTCCCGTGTACAATCAAAATAATCTAGCGTAGAGAGTGATGTAGAATAATGAGGCAATTTATCAGTTGCACAACATAGACCATTTTTATGATTCCAAATAAACTCAAAAGTTCATGTCAAAGATTTTGTTTGTGTTATCACCTATAGCTTGATCTGCAAAAAGAATATGCTTCACAATTGAAGTTTTTCATTTCAGTGACGCAGTCCACCATGAATCATTTGCTTTACAGCTCTCACTTCATCCTTCCCCAATTCACAGTCACAGACTTTAAGGATTCAGTCATTTAAATAACTAATTGATATAGAAATTATTTAAAGAGCAGATATAAATAATTAAATACTCTTTTGTTTACTATAGCGTCTTCAGGCTGGACAAGCTCATGAAAAGTTCAAGTCAAGTGAGGGTGATCATATTATGCTGCTCAACATCTACCGTGCTTACAAGAATGTTAACGGCAACCGAGTAAGCATTGCAAAATTTATTGAACTCTCTAGTTTTCTTTTATTATGTATACATTTTTTTTTAAGTTGGCATCATGGAAACTTCTTACAAAGCTCAAAACAGGAGGAAAGGATTTTTCAATTTTTGAAAAAGGATGACAACATTTACATAGGTTTGAAAAGGGCAGGGTTTACTGTGTGATTACTAAATCTTTTTTCCAAGCTTAAATGTACAAGTGTATCATATGAACCTGATACACAGAATTGTATACAAGTCTTATAGGTTGTGTTATGCCAAATGGAAGAATATTTCCCTCAAGCATTCTTTTTGTTCTAGAACAAACCACCTAGATTTGATCTATGGATATCTAAAAGGCAAAATAATCTGTGCAAATTTGAAAATCCATAAAAAAAAAAAGGCCAAAGAGGTATTGATGGTAAAAATCGTAAATGGTTGTAAATTAGACTGAAGGGATGGTAGGATTGCACTTTCAGTTTTGAATTGTGTATAAGTAAAAAAAAAAGTAAAAACCATGAGCAGAAATAAGATGGATTGAGATCAAATCCTTCTCCTGTGGCATTCTTCTGTTTAGGTTTAGAATTTGTGTGTCAGAAAATAATCATGTAAAAAGAAAGAATTAAGATACTTTAGTATGTCTGCACTAGCTTTTTTGTTTCCTAGGTAGAAAATTACTTTTACAAGAGTTATTTAAGTCTGGAAAACATGTTGGTCCTAAAGAAAATAAATATTCTTTGTGAACCATAGATTTGTCTCTTTTGATATCTGAAGAAGGTTTAACAACTATTGATCATTTTGTCCAGCTTTGTCTCATTTAAAACAATAAAGCCTGCTAATTGTTGTTGTGTACAATTGAAAATTGGATGGGAAAGGTAGATAATTGAAAAAAAAAATCCTAGCAATGTGATAAATAGAGATTACAGTGAAAAAAAAAGTTTTTTAACCGATTTATATTAATCACATTCCTTTAAACTTTAATGGAATATCCATCTTTTGTGTCCACCAATTTCCAAACCTTTAAGCAATGAGCATTGTCTACTTTTTAAACAAAGGATAAGGGGCTATTTATCCTTTTTTGTTTATCCATTTCATTATTATAATATTGCAATGATACTTTAATAATATAATCTCATTTTTTTTGTTTTTGAATTTCAAATTCAGAACTGGTGCTATGAAAACTACATTGTCGCCCGTAACATGAACACAGCCCAGCAGGTGCGCCGCCAACTTCGTGAGATCTGTGTGCGCCAGCAGTTGGAGATATCCTCCTGTGGCAGAGAAACCACAACTATAAGGTAAGGAATAGGAGGCTGTCTAGCTTGACAAAAGAAATTTTTCTTTGTACAAGTACAAAGTCAAGAGCAATCCAAAACTGTGATGCTATTTAAATTAAAATATTCATCTTTCTTTATATTAATTCAATTGATTTACTTAAACCATGGTTGGGGGAGTTTAAATTCTCTTAGCACGTAGAAAGTGGTTTGAACTGTAGTTTATATTAGTCTGGATTCTAAGTAAGACCAAAAAAAAAAGGACCTGGCATTGTGATTATTCCCTTTGAATTAATTTTAGAAAAAAGAATTGCAAAATATCTAAAAACCATTTGACATATAATTTCATCACGATGTAATATGATGTAACGGAACATAAAATAGAAGACAGAAAAATTTTTTTTGTTTACGATATTTGAAAATTTTTATTAGATTCATGAATTTATCACTGAGTAATTTTACTAGATATTTTATTTTTTATAAGCTTATGATGACAATTATTACAGCACATCTTCGTAAATAAATTTTAGCAAATCACTGCTGGTTTACAATGCAGCATTTTCTGTCGATCGTCACAGCATTATATTAAAGAATATTTTCAAAGTGTTTAGTTTGCAAATACAGCTGTTCCTGGTAATAGTCTCAATTAATGTCCTCAGTTGTCTTGTCATAATCATGTTTATCATTCATTCTCTCAGAGCCAAACAAATACTGCTTCTAGAGAAATGAATATCAGAAACAAGTAGTTAAATATTTGTCCTTCTGGTCATTTATTATAGATGTTTTGTGTACAATGTTTCCATTTTCAAATGTTTTTCATGGATATAATCAAACCACACTTTGAAAGGTAGCTGGAGTTTTCTCTTTAAATTTGAATTAATTTTAATCCACTTAATCCTGTAAGTTCAGAATTTTCTGTTTGCACGAGGCTCTTTACAAATGGTTATAAAGACTTAACAAATTAACATATTTCCACCATTCAATATACCTTGTAACTTACTTTAGTGAAAGGGAAAACAGAGGAAGATCATTGTCAAGGTGAGCCATGCGTGGCACTTATTTTTTTTTTGTAGTGACACCTGATTTATACACTGAGATTTGGTCTTGTCAACTTTTATTAAATTTACTTTGAGGGATGCATAGCTGAAAGAAGTGAACTGCAAAATTTTTGTAGTATGAAAAACTATTACTGAGCAGCTCTTATATTTAAAGGGCGCTTTGTGTGTGAAAATTATTTATTGTCAGGTAACCGTATTACTTAAACATTATTTTTTGCTTTACAGTAAAAAGAATTTTAACAATGCAAAGTGATCAAAGGGTAAATGTAGTATTCTTTCATGCCATTTTCATATTTCAGCCCAGTACGATAAATATGCCTAAATGGCAATTTTCAAATTGAATTAAGTTCTTTGTTTTCATTGAAAATATACCTGCAAGGTATAAACAGAATTAAAAAAAAGCCACTTGAGATTTTAAAGAAGGCTGTCATCCCCACTCTTGCATGAACTAAACATGTCTCAAAATATAGTGGAAATTTTTAGAGATCATCTTCATACTTATCCTCCGAGTAATAATAAATGTATTAAAATATGTTCATAAAAAAATCATGTTCTAGATTGATAGTAGTATAAATTAGACACCTTTTACCATCTGGATATTTGTTGGTCCTCCTGAAACTGAAAGGATTGTACAAGCGTTCTTTTGGTCTGTTGCTCTGGCAAACTTAAACTATTTTTACCTCATTTCTTAAAGCCAAAGAATCCATGAATCCATGCTGTTAATCACACTGTATAGGTCTGGTGTACTTTCAGAATATTCGCTTTGGTGATTAAAAAAATGTAAAATACCTTAGCTTATCAGAAGTAATCAATATTATAATAGTAGTGAGGAAGATGAGATAGGAAATGTGGGCCTGGTAAAAGTAATTATGCCAATATTTGTGTTTTTTCTTCGGCGGTTTAGGTTAATTCTTCTGCCTCCAGTCATTCATTCAACACGTTCTCTTTCTGTTTCATCTGCTATCTCCTTCCTCTATCTTTCCCCTCTTGATCCTCTCTCTCTTTTCTCTCTCTCTCTCTCTCTCTCTCTCTCTCTCTCTCTCTCTCTCTCTCTCTCTCTCTCTCTCTCTCTCTCTCTCTCTCTTTCTCAAAATCTCTCTTCTTTATGTCTTCAAGTCTTATTTTGTTACTGGCCTTTTTAACTACTTGTCCAAGAGATCAATATGAAATTGTATTTCTCGGTCTTTATAAGATTAATATGCCATGTTTGTTTTCCTTCTCAATAAGAGTTACTTCTCTATTACCCATCCACCCATATTGCTGCAATGCCCATCACAAAAAAATCCTAAATGTATAGATTAGCAGTGCATGTAATTTTTTGTTTATTGGTTCTTTTAAACAAGCCTCATTTAGACATTTTTTCAGTTGCATGTTTGTTCCAAATGTCACAATAATTTCTCTTTTAGTGAGCAGCTGGCCAACAAGATCCTACCTGCCTACGTCAGAGTTTTGTTGCTTGCCAATTTTTTTCCTCCATTGGTTTTGTGGTTGGTTTTTGTAAATAATTATCAAATCGTTTACTTATTTTTTTAGCTGTAAGTTATGTGCCATTTGTTCTTACATATCTGCACTTAAAAAATCTTTTTTTTTTCTTTTATATATATATACATGTATATATTTATATACAAACACCATCCTTTATCTTTAGAAAGTTTTTTTTAAATAAAATACCATTGACATGTTTTCAATCATCTCCTTTTTTGTAAGCAGAAGGTGTCTTGCAGTTGGTTTTTTCATGAATGCAGCTGAGTTGTCTAAAGATGGAGAGTTCATGACTGTAAGAAGAGTTTTTATTTTTGGTCTTATATGAAAATTGAATCCTATACAAGTATAAAAGTTTTTCACAAATAGTTCATAACGTATAATAGGATAAATGAAAAATTGAGAGGTATATACTTTTTTCTTGACAATTTTTATATTCAGTTTGTGTTTACTCCAAGTGAAGGAAATGATACTATTGTTTTTTCACCTATTAACAAATCTAAGAAAACGAAGGCACAAGAACAATTATTACTCCTGTGTCCTTTGAAATCATAGCTTAGACTGCGAGGGGTGTATGTCACAATCCATGTGGCGCTTGGCCTCATTCAAATTGGAATTAATTTTCTTTTCTTTTATGATTCCTTCAAAATTTGTCTGAGCATAAAACAATAGGACATATACATAGGCCTAGAAATTTTATGTCTGCCTGCATATTTTACTTTTGTTACTTCAATGCTGGTTAGGAAGTGTTATCAATGAAACAATAAATTATCTGTTAAACTCCATGTTTTCAAAGTTTCCACATCTTACTTTAGTTTGATTTTTGTTGTTGTTTTTGTGTATGTGACCAGCTAACCACCCGGAGGCAAGTCTCTATCCATCCCTCCAGCTGTTTGTTCCAACATAAGCCAGCCTGTGTGGTCTATACTGAACTGGTTAAGACTAGCAAAACATATATGAGGTAGTTTATCTACAATCATTTCTTTTTCTCAGTGGTGAAACTAGGAAAGTTCAACAAGGAGGCCTTTGTTTGAAAGGTGTTTTCTTTTCTTTTATGTAAATTAAGATATTTGTGCTTCCTAAAGACAAAATGTTCATTTAAAATACAAATGATTAAGCTTGTTGCATACATGTATATTTGTAAATCTAATTTGTTAAAGTGCTATACACCCTCTTGGAACTACTCACTTAAAGCATATAATTAATTTTTCAGGACCCTTAGCGTTGTGGACCCAGATTGGCTGATGGAAGCAGCCCCAGCTTACTTCCGCAGAAAGAGGGCTTCAGCCATCACTTAATTACATCCAGGGTATAAGCTTTTGAATATTTTAGTAAACTGATTTGTTTCATGGAACTCTAAAACTTTTTATTGTTGCTTGCAAAATTCATGTAACGGTTCCAAAACAAGGGCATTTCGCTGCTCATATGGATTGTAGAACTCTTTAACTTCAATATAGCTTTATATTGACAAGAGACCTTGTTATAAGCATATTATTTTGAAACTACTCTCTCTTAGTGAAAATGTGACAGACACACAGACAGACAGACAGTTTGTGTACAGCTATAGGGGAACAAGAAAAGGGAACTGCTGTTTATGTGAACTTTTGAGGAGGTCTAATACCATTCAGATTTTTCCCCAAAAAGAAATCATAGATTTTTAAACTTTCAGTTTTCTCTTTTCTTTCGAGGGAACGCATGTGGGATTAAATCTACAGATTTTTAACAAAAGGGGAACTGACATAATGATACTTTCAATTAGCTGCAAAGTCAAAACTTATTTTTATGCCACTTTACCTTTTTTTCCTTACATTTTAATTTATCCCTACATTAAGGTTATTTTCTGAAGAAAATAAAATGTAGATACACTGCCTTTTGTTTAGGAAATATGTTAAATATGTTGCGAGATCTTGTGCACAGCCAAATTTCTTTAAAAGTTTTTTTTTTTTTTAATTAATTTTGGTAAAATTAGCTTAATCAAACTATCACATACTAAAAATGAGATATAAATTATATACAGATTTGAGACACAAAAAATTTTGTGCCTCTAAGCAACATTTGTTTATACAAAAATATTGTGGATTTTGCGCGTGCACACACACACACATGCACAGAGCAATATCCATATCAAACAAACTTGCAAATTAACTCACCATAGCAATTTATAAAGAATTTATTCTTGCTTATCTATCTATTCAAACATTTTTTTAAACATATAAATGTGAAAGGGAGGAGAGGCAAAATCTCTTCATAAATATATATGAAGATATTTTTATTCAAAGGAGGAAATAAAAACAATATAACATTGAATAAAAAGTTTAACAAAGCACACATTAGCAAACTGCTTTAAAATAAGGACTAAATACCACAAAAGGGAAATTCAAAAAGCTTGGATTCATTAAAAGGTTTCAGTCCAATTACTTTGTTGATATGTGTTACTTTTTGGTGGGGTCCATTTTTTTTTATCTTGGAATCACAAGGAAATCATGCTAAGGAGGAGGTACTATCAATGCAAGCACATACTAAACAGCATTGCAAACAGAAAAGATAATGCATAGTTGTTATGCAAAATGGTATAAACTTGTGGTTTGTAATATTAAATATAACAAAATTGGTGAGAGAATCAAATGAAAGTAAACAAGTCATTTTGTCTAGGTAAAAAGATGTGCATCTCAACCACAAGTTGGAGACTTTCCTAGTTTTATTCATGTGTTATAGCTGGGAAGAAAGACATGCATCAATTTAAGTACAGAGGATGAAACTGGTTATACTTTATACATTTTTTGCATAGAATGTATTTGTAAATGAATAACATAAAATTGTTATGCTTTTTTGTTATATAAAGCTCAACTGCTGTAAGCTTCAATCAACAGAAACAAAATTAACATCATCACAATTTCTACGAAATAATAAAACAATTTCAAGTATCTACAGAAAATAATAAAAGAACACAGATACTAGCGTCTGCCCTGTACAGCAAGCAAACCAAAATGAGAAAATGCAGGAAAGCAAGCTTTTGAACTGTTGGATTTTATACAAATATCAGAAAATCTTACAGTTGATTACATGTATCGTTTTTTCATCTTATAATGTAAAGTACAAAGGCAGTAATCTATCACTTGTGGATAAAAAAAAAACAAGTATTAAAGAAAATGGCAAGTAAAAAATTTCATACAATATTAACAAAAAATTATAGATATGGGTGCATTTATGATTGAAACAAATGTATAGAAGATCCATACCTTAAACTCAACAACTTTATCTTTCAAAATAATCAAAGTAGTAATTTTTTTTCTCTTTTTGGTGACTCAGGAAGTCCATATAAATGTCTTAAATCATGACAGTCATTTTTTTCTTTCTTTCATTTCTATTTGAACAATTGGTATACAGTTTTGAATTGAGTAAAGCGATAAGAGCGTATGATTTGTAAGTAGAATTTCAATCACTATCTTCACAGCAACTGCATTGATTTGTTAACATTCTTTAATTAAAGAAATCTTTACATGTGCTGTTGCAATGACATTGTCAAAAGCAATTCAAAAAGAAAAACATCTCAGCAGAAATTGCATATTATCAACAGCATCATTTTTTCTTTACATTCTATTTAAAAAATACGGCTCTGCCTCTGAGATATCAACAGACCTTTAGTGTTCATAAGCCTCATGCTGAGAAAACTTTTATCACTCAAGTTTTGATCATATCAAGCCCTCATGTACCTAAGATTACTAGAGATAGCATACCTAGAAATGTCCAATTTGGTTAGAACAAACAGAGGCATAAAAACAAAACAGTATTAGAGAATCTCAGATTTTATCAAGATGTATAAGAAGACAGGATTTGGTTTATTATCTGCAAAGAAAGAGAGGCCAAATTAATACACATAGAAATAGCCTGTACTCGAGGACAGTCTTCTCATGTTTATCATGTAATAATAAATGAAGGTATCATGTAGCTACTTAGTCCGATTTATATCCAGTTAGGCTGTAAAACCTGTAGAAATAAAACCAACAGTACATCAAGCTTGCTTTCGCAAAATCAACACATTTACTGTCTTTAAGTTTCCAACCCCGATATGAAGGCCTAATATCAAGTGCAGGGTGTTGATGGCACCACATCATTTTAAGCTTCAATTTTAAATCTGTGTTGTTAGGAGATACTGGTTTTGAATGACTCATATGGTTTAATTGTTAGTGGCTATATTTAGGTTTTATCCTGGATTATAAAACAGGTATCTGTAGTGACATTGAACTCAATTTTGGCTCCAAGCTTTGAGATTACACGATTTGAAAGCGTCAGCTCGACTTGTCAAATAGAAGTGATATTAAAGATGAATGTGAAATCTACACATGTGAGTGATAAAATGATACTGATAGCTTCGTTCAAGAGCTTTTGCACTGAAAAATTTTAAGACAAGCAATTCAGAGCGTAACAAAAATTATCTCAATGCGACTATAAAAGAATAAACAAGATCTATTTCAATTTATGCCTTCTTTGCATTCCATGACATTTTTAACATTGTTCATAATACGTTTTGATTTAGGTGATTTTTTAAAAACCATTATTAATGTAGTGCAAGCAAGTTCTGAGATCTCATTTTCCACAAGAGCGCTCAATGTAAACATGCTGAAAATTTAACCAGATCAAAATTTTTTTAGCTTTACCAATTTGATAAATCTATACTGGCCATATCACCGATAAAGATTTTAAATTAAAAAAAAAAGTTTTCAAAAATATAAGTTTTATTTTCAGCACACAGTTATATTCTACATATCATCTAATATTATGCAACCTAAGTCACTCTTTTCACAGAACGCGTGTATCTTTTTTTGCCATCAAGTCTGTGCTCTAGTGTTGAAGTGAACACATGTGTCTAACTGCGACCACAATCCGGGCATACAATATCTCCTTCGTTCATAAGGAAACCACGGCCAACCATACTGGCTTCACATGAGTAGCAGTTGAAGCAGTTGCTGTGCCAGTGACGATCCTCGAAGGAGATGAACTTGGTGCCACCAATACCTGAAGGATTAAATAAACCGAATGATGAAAAAGGTAGTGTGGGAGAAGATAACTTTTTGATTTGCAATTAACATTCATCCCATGGATAGGGATAATTGATGTGTTATGAATAATCCACACTGAGTAAGACTGTATGTGAAATGTAGGAAATTTACTCCACATAAAGGAAGTGTTACATTAAGAAATTTTAAGGAAATAAATTGACACGGATATGAAATAAAACACAAAAGCTCTAATGATTTATAATAATGCGTGAGAGAAAAGTTAATATTGAGCAAGAAAACATGTTTTAGCCTAAGTACAAATCAGATAAGGAAAGGTATACACGGTTATCATGGGGGAAAAGGCAAGACGCTATGTAAAACAACAAAGCCGAAGTGAATTCTGCAGACACAAGGTTCATGTGACTAAAGACGGATCTAGCTAATCAGACGGTCTGTGGTCCTGTCATTTAAAAAATGGAATCGTAAATTTACTCGTAGAGCAAGCTGCTGCTTAATCGACGATACTTTGTAACAAAAGTAAGCAAACTTTTTTTCCGCCGGGCACATTCAAGAAATAGACAAAATATGGATGGATTAGGATGTCTTACCAGTGATTGGCTTCGTGCACCTGCAACATCTCTTGGCGAAAAGCTCTGCGAAACAGTCTCCACAGTACGGCTGTTCATCCTTGGAGGTGAATTTTTCCCCTGCCAGCTGCTTGACGCAGTGTGTGCAAGTGAAACACTCGCGATGCCAGGGCGTGTTTTTATAGCTGATACCACCCTTGTTGATCACCTTGTACACAAGAGGAGAAAAATAGATAGCAAGAGATTTTTCTGATTGCCTACGATTAGTACGAAAGCTAAAGCCTATCCTGGTGATCGGAACCCGGAACCTAAAAAAGATAAAAAGAAAATTGCGCTCTTTTAATGGCCACCCTCTCAGCGACCACCTAAAAAAATCACTTAACCTTCGCTTGATTCAAACTCATGATATTTTTTTACAGATCAAGAGTATCACAGTCACCTAAATAAATAAAAATGAAAAATAAACAGATCGATGGAAGGAATTTGATGGAATTCATTGTAGCTAGAACATTATCGCTTTACAAGTTAGCATCTCGCACAAAAATAATTCTTAAAAACAATGTGACATACAATGTGTCCTACGTCGATTTTGATGTTCTACAACTTTTTTTTTTTTTTGTGGCGGCAAAACTTCTTTGGCCTAGTTGAATATTACAAACTATTCGCCTCAATTTTCTAGGTTCTAAAGACTACTGTTTTTTTTGCCCCATGCTTGCTGCAGAATCTGTTCCATACCACTTCCATTATGTTATATTTCGTTAGCCTGTCACCACTGGAATAAAAATTGAAAATATCTCAACTAAAAAATTTCTCTTCTAATAATAAAACAAACTATGAGAAAGATCCTTCCTGATTCCCTGCAGCAATAAAAAAAAAAAGGCTTATACATGTGTATATATATATATATATATATATATATATATATATATATATATATATATATATATATATATATGGCCTTTTCCATTCAACAAAACAACACTCCAAATTTTTTCACGAGTAGCTTAGGACATGGAAAACTAACCTCAGAGAAAATATGACGAAACAAAACAAATCCGCACGATCTTTGAGTTTAGGAATTCATGCTAATGGGGGAAAAGTGTGACGTCATTGGTAGTTCTACAAAAACTAAGAACTATAATGGACTAGGCGTAATTACCTTTTGTACGCCGCAAATGTTTCTCGAATTTATAATACATACATATAAAAGCTTATTTTGTTTACAAAATGGTAACTTAGGATTGATCGAGGAAAGTGACATAATTATTTCTTCCTATTATCATCTACAATAATATGCAGGAGATGGGGGAAAAATAGAAAAATATTTAAGACAAGCATATTTAATATCGGAAACAAAAAAATGTACGCATCTATTTTTATTACGCCCAAGCATGAGTCTTTGGGTGTCATGTACTTACGTCATTGCATTTGGTGCAGCGCTGGGCATACTTTTCTTCATAACATGGCACACAGATAACAAGCTCGTCACGTGGGATGAAACTCTTGTTCCCAATTGGTTGGCTGCATTCGCCGCAGGTAAAGCAGTGGTCGTGCCACTGCTTGCCTTTGTATTCGAACTTTTTCATACCTGTAACCAAAAGAAAAAAAAAACAGTTTTACACTTAACACCTCACAATCATGCTCTAAGGGGCTTTTTTTTAAATAACCATATTGAGGCTTGAAAGAAAAAAAGAAGTTTCGGGCGTCCTGAGCAACGAGGGCACGAATCTGGACGAAACCTAATTATTGCTGCTCATCTTAACAATAGTTATGCACTGCACGTTTGTTCAGCAAGGCATGTTGCTCTATAAATGCTGGTCCAGTGGACATTTTGATTACCAATCTTCCCCCTTTTCTTTTAGCCCTGTTAGTACCAAACATTTCAAATCTGAGAACGTCTTTTTTTTATTTCTTTATGATTTTCTTAATCATAAAAGTTAAAAATAAAATAAAACTATTCACATTCCCAAAGGAGTTGCTGGTGAGGACTGGAATGGTAAGTGAAAGTTAAAAATCTCTAATAATTAATATCAGTTTTGTAAACTTTGTCCAGTCTACTTAAAGAACTTCTTAAATGCTAATGTCTAGAGGTGCACGACCTTACTGCAACTCGTAGTTAGCCATTTACTTTTTACCTATATTATGATAGAAAACCTGTTAAAGAGATTTATAGGTTGGTAATTTACAAAATGGATGTTTATTTTTATTGCTAAACCCAAGAATCCTGCAAGATTCCAGGATCGAATATAAATATAGTAAGCTGTCGTCTCACATGGACAGGTCTTTTTTAAGATTTATTTACTCACTTTACAATTCCTTTGATTTATTACACGATTTGGTTTTAAATTGCTCCCATTGTCTTGAATTATTTCTTATGTTTTCCCCATGACACTATGAGAGATTTAGGGGAGTTAACCTGCCTAGAAATTAGCCAATTGAAATTACGTGAACAAAAAGACCCTTTTTCATCTCGCTAACTTCATTGAAATTTTTCAAATGTTTAGCATTGTGCGACGAAATACTTTTCAGATCTCTTACAGAGTTCAAGTTTGAAATGAGTTTTTTCTAAGTCTGGTCTATCGCATCCGAGTAGGCCTACAGGTTCTTTTTCGGCTTCAGAGGCTTCAGATAGAAATAACTGTAGGGCTTTACAAATTGAGGAAGTGCATGAGTTCATGCAACGACCATTTATTCTTTATTTGAGCATTCTTTAAGATAAAACTCGTTTAAAAAAGCAAAATGTAACAAATGACAGGAGAAAAAAAAAACTTCAAATTAATTTCTTTCATCATTCATCCTTCGAAGCAAAAAAAGTTTTACATGTACTAACAACCAGAACTGCCTGCATGGGAGATAACACACATATTATGGGGTTAACTGTCTTGATGTGAAACTTAGCAGCGCTCAGAACTATGCGGTAAATGTGTATGCATGGCACGGATTTTCGTTTTTCTGCTCTAGCAAAATAAGGGTAACGGTCGGAGGAGTTGTTTACGATATCTGGATTTTTAAATCAGGCTAAAACCCTCATTCTCGGTCTTGTCTAATTATCACACTTCTAGCTTTCTTCCTTCATCCCATACATGGCACTTCCCGCTACCCTCAATCTCTGGCATCTCCTGCTTAACTTAAAACTTTAATAATGCCCATCTCTGACAATGTTTCCTGTTATATTATCACTTTTTAAACGCTCTGAATGATAATGAGAGAGGCCTTTGCTTATCTTCTCTGTCTGGAAAACTATAAATATTATAAGGCTTTACAAACATTTCCTCATGGAAGACTAAAGATGCGCCGAATAAACTGAAAGAAGAAGAGTTAAAAAAAACCCAACTCATTAGGTTCCACTACTCCTTTTTAACAGTTACTGTAAATCACTGCAAGTGGAGTTTTGGTGGGGTGTTGGTTTCTAAAGAAGTGAATCGCTACAACCGAAGTTTAATAAAAGGTAGTCCTGCTAATACATTACCTTGCGTCTACAAATAAATCTTAGGTGAAAATATCATAACGGTTTATTAAGTTTATTATATTAGTGTATATGTGTTCAAATTGGAGGCTGTTTTAGAGACCATTATTTTATCATTAACACAGAGTAGACCACTATACAGTGGAAACCTCATAATTCGAACTGAATGGGAATGGATTAAATCTTCGAATTAAGAGTATTCGAATTACAAAAATGGGTATAACAGGGTCTAGATTCATTGAGTGAGTGTGTACTGAGCCTGCAACGAGCAACCCTCCCCTTCCCCCGCCCCACGTTGCTATCAGTATCAGTACAGATTTGCTACTGTCACTTAATTGTTAATGCATCTGCTCCCTTCTTGATTTGTTAGCGCACTGATCAGCCTTTCTTGGGCAGTGAATAGCATTGCTTGCTGCTTGAGAGATGCATGTAGCACTTTTGTGATGTCTTGTGAGGTGGTATCGTCTTCGAATTAAGAGAATCAAATCAGAAATACTTCGAAATACGAGTCCAATTCTAACAAAGCCAAAGAGAACAAAAAACCTATCATCTTGCAAAATTCGGTTTATGAATATGAGAAATTCGAATAATCAGACTTCGGTTTTTGAGGTTTCCACTGTACATCTTCTACAGGAAGGGAGGCATGGCGAATATTGATCAGTTAAGAGCTCAAAGACCGAATGACGATAAAATATTTCTGATACATTCCGGAAACAAAAAAAGCTATTGGAGCAGCACAGTGTATTCAATAGCGTGTCCAACATGTAAAACGTGTTAATTATCATATTTATAAACTTGAAAAAGTGATTAACTTGTGTTTTCCTTGGTTCATCTGAGTAAATATGACGGCAGGACAGAATTACAAGAGAAAAGAAACACGACGAGAGGAAACGTAAACTCGAAACGTGAACATGAAGATACTTGTAGATAAAAGAAAACACGTGATTTGTTTACAGTTAGTGAGATAGCATTTACCCGAAATGCCCATCATATGCAGGCATCTGTTTCTTCTCAATATGTCATCATGTTCATACATTACTCAATTACTGTTTATTCGAAAAAAAAAAATGCTCTAAAAAATAAAACGTTTTCGCGACTTCAAATACCATAAATATTACACAACAAACTGTGAGTATATGGAATTAACTGCTCACGGCCCTCGGCTTATTAATTAGACTCCTTATACCCATGTCAGCCTATTCCACTCAAGAGTGATTGAGGGAATTTTAAAGTATCGCTTTGTTTTCAGTCATGAAATGATAGACAAATCAAGAAGATAAAGTCTCCTTTACTGCCGTATGTCTTTCACACCGATTAAACACAGCAGATTTTCTTGAAATTCAGAATGCGAATTCGACGGAGAACGTGCTTCGGAGATGACGTGATCAAGCAAGTATAGAGCCTAAATACACCAAGTTTCAGAGATTTTACTTCTTAACTTTGTAACTTTTTTACATCATTACAGTAGGCCTTTCGCAATGCAGTGCTGTCATGATTCGGATTTCAAAGATAGCTGTTGCAAACGCGGCAACTTGCTGTTCTAGAAAATTCCCCCTACCTCTTGTTTTACTACTTAAAGATAAAAATAGAAAACATGGCAACCTGTAAACAAAACAAAAAATTCAAAGAAGTGGGGTAAAAAAAAACCTTCAAAGAAATTAAGAAAGAGAACGAAGTAAAAAATACCAAATGACTGAAAGTAAATCCAGAATGTCTTAGCGAAAGGTGCAAGACACACCGCCCCGCCTCCCAAATAAAGAGTAAAACACAAAACAGCTTTTGCAAATTTTCCTTGGTTGATATGAAGTACTAAAGAGGTTCCAGCATAATCAAACTCATTATATTTTCCGAGGGTACTAGTCACAATTTAGAAGTTGAGATCAAATCTTAACCTGTTTTATTTCTTGTCGAGTCTTAACAAAAAATTGTCTAATCAAAATCTAAGCGATTACCTTAAAATTATTGTATTGAGCTTGACCAAATCTCAAATTTCATATAACAGATTACAGGCTGATAGATAGGTAAAGTCTGGAGAAAACATTAGTTGTTCATACTTGGAGTCTCCCTCTCGTAATGACCTGCAACTGGCCAGGTTCAATGGGTCGGAAACATGTACTATTATGTTTGTAGAATTCTAACAGTAACGAGAAGATCTCGGTTTGTTTTTCTTATCGTTATTTTGAGGATATGTTTAACTCAACAAACATAACTAGAGCAATAGAATAAAAATGTCTATAGAAAGAAAAGTCGATAAATGATTTCAAGAGTAAGTCGTGTCCAGTTGTCCCATTCTTCCTTTTTTTTTTTTTTAACAAAGAATTTAATCTAAGGTAATAACGTTTAAGCCAAACCATGGAAATACTCTGAAAGCCAGAATCTAAAGTTAAAAATAGAGTCTAGCCTAAAATTCTAAAAATAATTATGTTCTTCTCTCTCTATAATTTAACAGATAAACCAATCTTAAAAGATATTGAGTATGAGTGAGAGAGAGAGAGAGAGAGAGAGAGAGAGAGAGAGAGAGAGAGAGAGAGAGAGAGAGAGAGAGAGAGAGAGAGAGAGAGAGAGAGAGAGAGAGAGAGAGAGAGAGAGAGAGAGAGCAGGAAAGGTGGAGGGACAGCGGGGGAGGGACGGAGATAGATTGAGAGAAAGAAAAGAAAGATGGAGAGGGAAGGAGAATCGGTGAAAGGGAGAAAGAAAAGTTAAGAGGCGAAAGACATGAGAAAGAGACAGAACCACCAAAAAGTGTGTATGTGCATCAGAGTGTGAGATTTAATAGAGAAGGAGAGAAAAGTGAGAGATATGAAAAGACAAATAATTTATATAAGCTCGATTGTTATGCAAAAAATATTGTAATTCTTATTATGTCACGCTGCCTTGAAACCTTCTTTCAGTATGATATATATGGACTGTGCGATGCAAACTAGGGTCGGGGTTTATGCACGAGAGGCTAGTGTGAGTCAGCGAGAGAGACTGAGAGCTAGAGCATACCTCCTCTGAAAGGTTCTCCACATTCATCACACCTGGCGGCGAAGTTGTTGTCGTGGCAGTCACTGCAGTAGATTTTCTCGTTCTTGGCAGCGAAAGGTTGGTCAACAAGCGACGTCTGGCACCCGCAACATTTGAAGCAGAACTCATGCCAGTGGCGCTCCTTGTACGAAAGATCCTGATGGGTGTGAGGAAAACAATAACGGTGATACAACGATTGATAAACATTGTCAAAATTGTTTTGTTATCGATTGGCACTCCACAGGCTCATCCCCAGGCAAAGTGCAATAAAGCAGAATGTAAAGGTTCAAAGGATGAAAACCAGAGCAATTGGATCAATTTGTACGATTTCACCTCTATGTCACCAAGTAAATGCCTGGAATATAGTGGTTGACTCTTTGTCAAATAAATACTAAAAAAAAAAAAGAATCATAAAACATAAAACACACACAAATTAAACAAAAGTAGGTTGACTAAAAAATAATTTTTATGCAAATGTAAGGCGTAGGAAATAAAAATGGTTTTGAAGGAGGCATAATTGAATATCTTGCAATCGTGTATCATTTTGCCGTGAACCTCACCAAATGTGTTATTTTTTTAAAACTTTTAAAGTGTGTACTTTCAGATTAGTTAAAATGCTCTAACCTTGAAGTCCGGTCCGATGGGCTTGCTGCATTCATCACAATTGTGGGCAAAATGCTGTTGATAACATGGTATACAGTAGGGATTCTCTTCTTTTACAATGTAGCGACATGCTATGAGCTGCTTGTCGCATCCTTTGCAAGCAAGATGGTCTTGGTGGAAGTTTTCGTCCATCGCCTTCGTGTACTCGGCAGAGAAGATAAGCTAAACAGGTAGAGAAGGGAAAAAGACACACAAACTAGCAAGGTTCTTTGTTATACAATAATACAAAACACATTTCTAAGAAGGCTACCTTGTTTGGTGGTTTTTTTTTTCAATGATTAATATTCAGCCTGTCTAAACAAGCCATGTTTCAGCGGAAGATAGCAACCATGTCCATAGCTAACTCAGGTCCTATGAGAAATGTCAAAATGCGCGGAACCCGCAAGACAGAGCCCTTTATCGTTTAACTTCAGGTTTATTTCAGCATATATTTCTGTTGAAAGAAAAATAACCCCAAAAACAACCAAATGCAGTCGTACAGTTACGTTAATGAAATATACATGAACATAAAAATATATGTATAATCACTGTCACGATTGGTGATGCAAACTTTTAAAACATAGTCATAGTAAATTTAATATCTGTTTGAAACACTGATAATATTTAGTTATTCAGATATTTATGTCCCACGACTCAAAATTTAAAGGACCGTTACAGGTACGCTTTACCATAGCGCGCAGTTTGTCATTGGGTGAGTGGAATGAAGAGTCATCACAGAGAA
Source organism: Elysia crispata (assembly GCA_033675545.1). Lineage (NCBI taxonomy): Eukaryota > Metazoa > Mollusca > Gastropoda > Plakobranchidae > Elysia > Elysia crispata. The sequence continues at coordinate 308,854 of JAWDGP010008055.1, read as the reverse complement.
AAGAAATACACAGAAGATAATAATCTTATTCTTAAGAAATAAGATTTATGGTTGGTTCATGATAAAGAAAAAGAGAGAGAGAGAGAGAGAGAGAGAGAGAGAGAGAGAGAGAGAGAGAGAGAGAGAGAGAGAGAGAGAGAGAGAGAGAGAGAGAGAGAGAGAGAGAGAGAGAGAGAGAGAGAGAGAGAGAGAGAGAGAAAATAAATACGTGAAAGGGAAATCCTAGAGCTTTACTGATACAACTGGTTAAAATGTTAATGAAAACAGTCATGTCTTCAAAACATTGCAATGATTGGCGGTTCTCAAATACTCTGTTAAATCGCTGCATGTACAGCCACGAAGAAAAAACATAGACCACTTCATTTACACGGACACAAAAGGCAAAGCAAAAAACAACTGGCCTTTTGTTCAAGTTGCCTTTATGTCTGGTCAGAATCGATCGTATACTTTGGCAAAAATGACAACCATAGGACGCTAGACAGCGGACACCGGATGAAATATGCAGCACGGGTTATGTAAAACTAAAAGCATGGTGAGCGGAGGAAATAAGGTGAGGGAGAAGAGGAGAGAGAGAGAGAGAGAGAGAGAGAGAGAGAGAGAGAGAGAGAGAGAGAGAGAGAGAGAGAGAGAGAGAGAGAGAGAGAGAGAGAGAGAGAGAGGGGAGAAGTTTTAGAGGGAGACATTGATAGACATGCAGATATAAATATGTAAAGATAGATGCAGAGATGCAGAGAGATAGGCAAACAAATTAAAAAATATATATATATATGATAAATAAACACAGAGAAAGACAAAGAAAGAGGCAGAAAGACATTGTAAGCGAGATAGACGGATAATTGAATAGACAGACAGATAGATAGAAAGAGAATGAGAGATAGAGAGAGAGAGAGAGAGAGAGAGAGAGAGAGAGAGAGAGAGAGAGAGAGAGAGAGAGAGAGAGAGAGAGAGAGAGAGAGAGAGAGAGAGAGTGATGGAGGGAGGGAGGGGGAGAAGAGAGTTCCTAAAAAGTATTGACCTGAACGTGTTCTTCAGAGCCCAGATCTGTTACGGAATGCAACCGCTCAGAGACTACACGGCACGTGCGGGGAAAGTGAACTGTTCCGACTCTTTCCCATCTTGTTTTATTTTCTTCCTGCAATATTCCCCTTGAGCTTCATGTCAAAGAGCGTTTTCTCTTCTACTTCCTCTTTATAAAGTTTCTTTCAATAATTGTGGTGTTTCAACGTGTCTTTATCTGTCTTTCCTCCATTAGGATTATGTATTCAGTAAGTGTCTTCATACTTATACCTTTGCGCTGTCTTCAGCTTACCCCATGCAAAGTCTTATACGGATTCAATATAATTTTGTTCCCTTCCCACTACTCTGTTGCCTTGCTCATTCTTTCTTTTTTATATCTGTATATATGATTTTATATATATATATATATATATATATATATATATATATATATATATATTATCATCTGTCTATCTTTCTACAACCCATGAAGCTATCTGTCGTCGTGTAATTGTTACTTTGCCTACCCAACTATGTTAACCACTTTTACACTCTGTAAAAGGGACAAATGTACAAAATAACTCTTCTACACCCCCCTCCCCCTCCCAAACAGATAACTGGAAACAAAATGACTGCTCCAAATCAAAGAAGTGATAGCATAATCCATTATCAGGAGCAAACAAGGTGAAATCATAGCGAGGGTAATGTTCGCAAACAATTGCTCACCAAAAAAAAGGAGGAAAAACAGGAAACAATATGCGAGGAAAATGAATTGGGTGGGTTATATTTTCTGCGTTTAGAGGCGATCTGGCTTAAACAAAAAAAAAAAAACGGTTGTTGATATGGCTGCAGGTATTACATCAGATCATTCATCAGCATCATGTTTGACTTATCGATCATTATCAATTGACAATTCCATTCTCCATGTGTTTGCAGTTTCTTTGGCATGGAAAATGTTGCATTCTTAAGCATCTTGGCAACACCTAAGAATTTTTTTTTTGACACAACAGGGGTTTCATTTTTTTATTGAATGAGCTTTAAACTTGCATATCAGAATTTCTCAACAGTTAATTTTATTTATAGAACCTATTATCTATATCAGAAAGCTTTGAATATTATCCTCACCTGCGGTCAAAATTGGAACTAACCATTTTTCTCTCTTTGAAACGTGGAGAAATACTTTTATCTCTTTACGCACAGATAGATACCTGGTACTATAAAGGGCATTGTTCACGCAGTGATTGGTACATAATTATGACTTGTGAATTATTTAAAATAAACATATGCTGACACCTCTGATAAAATTGTGATTTGAAAAAAAAAATCATTTGAAAATTTGTGGTACATAGCATCTCCTCGATATGAATGACATTTTTAAATGAAATTAACTTATAGTTCCTTTCTTAAATGTAAAATTTAAGGCATAGCATGGCAACTCCTCTTATGCTCGGATAAAATAACAAAATACACTATTGGGATTAGTTTAATTGTGCTATGTGACCTTAATATTGAATAGGGAAGTTCGTAATTAATACAATTGTTACGTGTTCTAATTTTTAATATTACATACAAAAAAAAATCACATAGTCAACTGATTCAATCAAGTAAGATTTTTTCCCCTCTTTTCTCGTGAATCCATCACTTTAACGCCCTAATGGTAAAAAAAAAAAAAATAAAACACTAAATCTGTTCAAACTTGCTCGGCTTTTAAGGAACCTATAAATGAAACATAATAATCCGTTCGTTTTTTCTGTTCTTTTATTTTTAAGGATTTTCTAACAGCTCAGTGATGAGTTTAAAGATCACTATGACTGTACATGCTTAGGCTATCAAATTTACAGTGTGTTGAGGGATTGGCATAAGATACATTTAGAATATTTAAACTCTTTAGTACCACTCCTTTGTACGTAGAGGGAATAACCTTGAGAGAGATGAGGGAGAAAAAAAGGGACAGAGAGAGATGGAAGAGACAGAGAGACACAGAGAGAGATTGAGAGAGTGGCAGAGAGAGTGTGTGTGTGTGAGAGAGAGAGAAAGAGAGAGAGAGAGAGAGAGAGAGAGAGAGAGAGAGAGAGAGAGAGAGAGAGAGAGAGAGAGAGAGAGAGAGAGAGAGAGAGAGAGAGAGAGAGAAGTAACGACTTGTGTGGCCTATGTCTCTAAGGATGCATTACATTTAACCACAATAAATTCTGGCCAGACCGAGAAGACCACAATAAGCGAACCCAAACAATAAATAATATTCTACGTTTATAGCGTATTTAGTCATACCGCATACTTTCTTATTTTCTGGTCATGCGAAGTCTTCAGCTCTTTAAGATTTTTTTTTCTCACGGATATTTGCTACGCTCTCTCACATGCTAAGGCACCGGTAACTTCTTCACCTGACTTGTCTGTGAGGTGACGTCATGCAGCCTACATCTTTTTCATATTATCATCGAGGCAGCAGATGTTAGGGTGCTCCCTGGCTTCTACAGCCTTGACTCTTTCTACTAGTCTTTTTAAACCATTAGCATTACTCGTACTTTTCACTTTTCTTTCAAATGAGTCTTTCTCACTGCAACTATTTCTCTTCATTAAAGTCATTATTTTTCTGCCTGTCCCTCTGTCAGTGCCTTTACTCTTTCTTCTTCATCACCTTTTCTCAACATTTCTAACTTCTGACTGCATCTATATTTACTGTCCCATCCTAATTTTTTTTTCGCTTCAATTGATACTAAGGTGTTCTTTAACGCAGAAAAGAATGTAAATACAAGTGGGAAAAAAATTTACTACAGTGCTTTAAGTCATCGTAGGCTGAACAATTTATTTATATTCATAGATGTTATTCTTAGTATAAATTCAGATATTTTGAAACATGCGAGTTCAAAGCAATTACCAGGCATTATATTTATTCTTAGTTTCATCGATATCATTGTGAAAGTGTGAAAATCTTCCAACTGTACGTCTAATGAACAACGTTAAAGCTATGGAATTATAAGACTATTAAACCGTTAGCGTATCAGTTATTTGCTACAGTTACCATCCACAGAACCCTATGGAAATTCTCTCTCTCTCTCTCTCTCTCTCTCTCTCTCTCTCTCTCTCTCTCTCTCTCTCTCTCTCTCTCTCTCTCTCTCTCTCTCTCTCTCTCTCTTTCTCTCTCTCTCTCTCTCTCTCTCTCTCTCTCTCTCTCTCTGGTTCGTATTACAGGACATTCCTCTTCTGCTTCGTGCTTAATCAAAATCTGATAATCTATATATAGCATGGTCAATAGCAAGCCTGTTATGTCCATTGTTCATTAATTAACGTCACAAATCTCTCTTATCTCACATCCCAAATTATCGCTTACATATTTGCATTAAGATAAAAAGGAGTTAAGTTTGACCCTACACAAAACAAGCGAGAAATGAGTCCATTTTTTAATAGTATTTCATTGAATTCCTTTTGAATCTGTTGAAAAGGAAGTCTTTAGTTTGGGTATAAACACATGCTGAGCAATTTAGTTCCTAAATCCTATCGACAAGCCAGATCTTTCACGAGTAAAGATTATAAGTTCAGTTTTGGAAACCATCTACATGAACTGTAATTCCAGTAGTGCATACATAAAACTATATTTGTTCTTATGAACTAGCAGTATATTATATTATATTATATTAAAGGAATGATGCGAATATTTACCACACACACAAAATGAAAACTACAACATAGCATGTATATCCAACCTTGAAGGAAATTGTTACAGAATAATAACTTCAATTCTCCAGAATATTCAAGTAGTTACGATTTGTTAAACGATTAATTTAAATCGAAGCTGTTCTTGATGTTTGCAAATCAAAAGGAGGAAACAAAGCTCTGAACACTGCAAATTCTAAACAATCGAATTAATGAAGATCTAGATTTATAATGGCATACGGATATCAGTGCCTTAGAGAATCACCCGATTGCCTAGTTAGTATATTTTAGTAAATTTTTTTATCTAAAATTTTTGGGGATTCTTCCTAATAGTTTTACAGATTAATTAATCAGTGCTTGTAGCATTCAAAGGTCCTTTTCCTCAATAGAAACTTTTCAGGCAGATTTTGTTCGTATGCTTTCTAAGTTTACTAGACGATTGGCGAATACAGCGTTGGCTCAAACTTCATTTTTTTATCTCCGCCTTGATGAATTTCAAATTAAAAAAGGAACATAGTTTTTCCATACATCAAATGCACTACAAAAGTATCATATGATGGAGGAATATCTAAAAAATGTGGAATCGAGATGCCCATTCCCATTTAGCATAATTATGAGATACTGACAGTTTTGAGGCTAAGCTGTTCATTGTCGAGAGGTTCATAATTTCGGTATTTCTCATTTTGTCTTCTACATTGTCTTGGATATCCTCTGCCTATAGAACTATCATAAATTCGGTGCCTTCACAATGAAACGGTCAATTTATCCACTTAACAACAAGTAAGTGCCCACTAGCCGTACAATGAGTCTGAGTCTTGCATAGTATAAGCCACTGATCAGTTTTACCCCCTATCAGTGTGACTGTTTCATGGCTTAGGTTGCGCATTTAATGTACATGTACATGTATAACAAAGCATTCTTTTTTTTTCACAATTCCTCTTCTGGGAATACAAAACTGAAGCGATTACAAAAATGCATAGAACAGCAAAAGCAAATATTACAACAACAATAAAATCAAAGTAACAAAATATAAGATCCTGTTAAGTAGACTAAATTATAAAAGGTATGACTTCGGGCCGAAGCAAATCCTCCACGACTCAGAGAGGAGATTAACTTTTTTAACAGTTAAGATCCTCAACATGAAAGAAAGCAGTTTCTCACAAGAGTGGCTTTCATGAACTTAAATACATGTAGCTTTTTCGAACAGTATGAGGTCCACTGGATGGATGCAACACGACGACACTGTACGAACAAAATTTGAACGCCTCAAGGTTTCACTGGTCCTTACTTTTCCTTTTATAGACATGGCACTCTACAATAACTGACTCAAACATGCACTTGGCAGACCCACACGCCCAAATAATTGGCGCAGGGCCTCCAGTAATTGCATGATAACAAGGTAAAAAGTGTCACTGGCCAGTCATCTCATTCCCTTTCAAGCCCAGAGAAGATACAGCTTTCTACCCTCTCCAAATGTCCCAATGTCCCACCATCCTCACAGACGCATACGTAAATAGGAAGAATAATAAAAGAAAAAAAAAATATTCCTTTATTTTTGCGATCTTTTCTAAGCTGTGCAAGGCTGGGTGTTTTACAGAGTAGAGAAGATTGCGTAAATGTGTGTGTGTGTGTGAGAGAGAGAGAGAGAGAGAGAGAGAGAGAGAGAGAGAGAAAGAAAGAGAGATAGATAGATAGATAGATAGATAGATAGATAGATAGAGAGAGAGAGAGAGAGAGAGAGAGAGAGAGAGAGAGAGAGAGAGAGAGAGAGAGAGAGAGAGAGAGAGAGAGATTTGTAGAAGGCAACAATTCGTCACACTATAGTCCTCATCATTTTATTTTCTTTACAATTTCATGAAAGTTGCGTTATTCTTTTCCCCCTCACACCAATCTCTTAAAAGGGTTTCTCACTGGGGTATAGGTAAGGCTGATTTTTCACGATACAGGAAACCCCATATTATTCATCTGCATAATTTGAATAACGCTGGTTTCTGCCTTTCTTTTGTTTCATTAAAAGTTCAAATCATTTACATAGGTTGTTTAAACCGATCAATACAAAATTTATCCCTTCAAAAGAATATCCCTCAGCAAAGTACTGGACAGAAAGACGCACACACAGAAACTCATATCCCCATGTGGCTGTACAGTAGAAAGCTAGTCCGGAGGGATTCGAACTCTGAACGAGTCAAAGATCCTAATGTGGGCGTATTTCTTGAAGAAGAAAACAATCCCGGCATGCCTTTGTTATGGAAAGGCCGTATCAAGATTGGTGAAACCCTGTCTTCCTCTCCTTTGTGTCTCTTTCTGTCCATTTGTCTGTTCGTTCTCTCACTATCTATCTCTTTAAGTACTTATCTATTGATCTTTCTATCCATCTCTCTGTTTTTTCTACTATCTCCGTTTATAATGCAAACTCTTTGTCCCAAAGCTTACTATATATATATATATATATATATATATATATATATATATATATATATATATATATATATATGCTTCCATTCACATTAGAGAACTAACATGACACATGGTAGAGGAAATTGTGGGTCCCTCCCCTCTCAAAATAGCGCGACGCTGTGACACTGTGACTCCCACATCGTTTCCTTCCTACTCAATCTCAGACCTGCCATTTGGATTTCGCCACTAAAGGTCAGGGTGACATCTGAAAACCCTTGAGTGTCCTTGCTAATCCATAAACAAAAACCTAGTGCGGCTGTGGGAAATTGTATTTCTTTGTGTCGACAACTTGGCATGCTATGCACAATTTATTTCTCCGCCACGAAGTCTATTTTTATTAAGGGAGAATAACAGTTTCGCTCACAACGAATGTCTACGCTAATCAGGACTGCCAATCAAAACGGGGTCCATTCCGATCTAAAATTAGTCATGGGCGTTGCTTTTTATAGTTCCCATAACCTTACCGTCATAATATACCTATGACTATTACTTTCAGGCATGTCGAAAATAAGTTTGGTAACTTTTCAGACATATCGTTTGTATCGCGGTGATTCTAAAGTAGTCAGACCTGCTAATTAGACAGATAAAAAATTCTTCAAAAAAAATTGTTTACGTAGAGTAGATAGTGCTTGTGTGGTGGGTAGGGTAGAGTTGGTGAAGAAAAAAAGAAAATAAAGGGAAAAGGAAAAAGTGTGTTTATATATGTGTGTGTATCTGTGGAGGGTTTCAGAGGGTTTTGAAATTTCGAAATAAAAACGAATGGAAAGTAAAACAGCCCAGATCTATTTTGTAGACATCAATAGAGTATAAGAGCACTATTACATGTACATTTTAGAATTTTTTCTACACAATAAAGTCTCACCTAAGGTTGAGAATTTACCTTAAAAAATACTGAATAAAGTAAAAAAATTCATCCATTACACAGTAATGTTTGGACGTGACAATAAACATTTTGGAGCGATGGGTTAGAACGAGCAATAGACAGTTTACGAGCAGGCCACGCTATTCGTTTGAAGAGTGACTCGTAAATCATCTTAATAGAACATTATTAAAGCTACGACAACATAGGAACATGACTCATCGTTACACAAAGAACTCGGTCTACAAAATAATTTAGAGGACTACTTTATTGTTACCTACAATTGATAAATCAAAATTTTGGTTAATCCCTGACCTAATACCTGTTTTTCTTCAAGTAATTTTTTTGTGAAATACAAGTTGTCTTATACGTAGAAATGCATTTGTCTTTTTTAATTTTATGTTGTTGTTTTTTCTGTTAAATTTACCTTCAACATTTACTCGCCAATGCGCACCTCTCTCTCTCTCTCTCTCTCTCTCTCTCTCTCTCTCTCTCTCTCTCTCTCTCTCTCTCTCTCTCTCTCTCTCTCTCTCTCTCCCCTCTCTCTCTGTCTGTCCCTCTCTCTCTCTGTCTCTCTCTCTATCTCTCTCTGTCTATCTCTCTCTATCTCTCTCTCTGTCTGTCCCTCTCTCTCTCTGTCTCTCTCTCTATCTCTCTCTCCATCTCTCTCTATCTCTCTCTGTCTATCTCATTCGCTCTCCGTTAACACACACACACACACACATATATATATATAGTTTATCCATATAATTATATCTCATCCGTGTGTAAGTCTTTTATCCTTTCTCTCTCTCTCTCTCTCTCTCTCTCTCTCTCTCTCTCTCTCTTTATATATATATATATATATTAAGCGTCTGAATTAATACAGCTTTTCGTTGGTCTTAAGTAAATGATTATAAGCCTTTCAAGCGATAATGATTTTAAGAGTGGGTCTATTTATTGAACATTTTTTTTTCTAAAAAAATTCAAAGTTTGTAATTAATATAAACACTTACCGCTTCAATTCCTTCCATGATATAGGAAATATCTTTTCCCAAATATGTTGAAAAAGTGTACAATCAAATATATCCAGACCAACTTTTCTAACACCTCAACACGTTAGTTCGAATAATGCGGATTTTAAGACCTCAAAGCACAGACTAGAGCAAAATTCATTGATGTGATCTATATCTATGCAATGACTGGCGTCGAAAAGAAGAGGAATGACACTACAAGTGAGAGGCATAGATCTACTCAGCACTTCTCAAATGTTGAAGCCTCTCCCAGGGTATACGTTACGTTCTACGGTACGTCAATAATAAACCGAGGCCTCTCCCATCCAACACGACCTTCCTTTTTTAATCCTCTTTCAGCCTTAACCGTCCCATCCTGTATGCCCTGAATGAGGGCGAAGGTGTAGAAAATGTGAAGGAGCAAAACGCTCATTATGGATTTGTCAGAATGAGTCAGAGTCCTCTACCCGCTTACAAATTAAAAAAAAAAGTAATAAGAAGAAAACAATGACAAAAAAAAAAAAAAAGAAAAAGAAAAAAAAATAGCTGCTGGTTTAGCAGTTAGGTACACACTACAGAGTATAGCAAACATGGCTGGGGAGATAGGGAAGACTTGGGCAGCCTGAACTCTAAATGCCACTTAATATGCACTGAAGAAGATCATAATTTACAATTTCATCTGCGCATTAAATTCTTTTGAGGTCTTCGAGCTTCATATTTAATTTTCTTCGAGAAAATATAGAAATAGTATATGCATTTTAAAAAAGTCTCAATTTTTCTAGTATTGTAGTAGTAGGCTGAAATTTACAGCATTTCGGATCTCAAAGAACTAATTGATAACAGGTTAAAAGTGACATTTTGAAGAGGACTGCTCTACCCATTAATTTTTTAATCCAAACACATCTGGCCTTAAAGACAAATGACCTCAACAAGCATCGCTAAACACAGAATTTATCTTTTTTTTTTTTTTTACCCTCCTCCACGTTCTCCATCTCCCATCCTTTATGCTCCTCCTCCTTTGCCTCATGCTGCTCATGTCTCTCCTTCTCCTCTTCAAGCTCCTCCTCCTCCTCCATTTCTTCTCTCCCCTTAGAGGAACACTTCATCATCTGTCAATAATAAGAGTTCAGGTCATTCAAAGAGGTAAAAGAACGAAAAGAGATTTTTAAATAATCACAGCTTGAGCTCATAAGGAAGATTTATTACTCACGTGAGGAATTAAAAAAAAAAATAAAGCAACACCACATGATACAACTTCACCTGCAGAGCTTTACTACGCCAAGAAACATTATCTAAGTACTTCAAGTGAACTTGTAGACCGATAAGTTTTTTTTCAATTTCAAATCCGGAAGTGCATTTCTTAAAAAAGAAATAAATGAAAGGTACAGCTGGTTAAATAATAATAATAATACAAAAAAAAACCTGCTGCATGTACCAGACGTGGTGAAACTACGGATCGCGTGCCCCACTGTTGAGTGAATAAGCCGAGAGAAAAGGAGGATTTAGTACGTGAATGTCACGTGGGCTTATTGCAAATGAATTGCACTTTAGATAGAGTATACTATTATTCAGGTTGTAAGCACTCAGCTTACTGAGCTAGCTATCGCATAACTTTGCACCTCGGTTCAGACTTCAGAGCAAGCGATGCTTTCTTTTTAAAAATCATGCATGTCATCGCTTCATCGTTTAAAAAAAAAAAATTAAAAAGAAACATTAGTAAAAAAAAAAGCAATTAAAGATTCAAGACTGAAAAATCTTGTTCGTCCTCGTAAAACGATTCGTCACCCCATGATGCTTGCATATCCGCTTTCGTACCTGTATTTCTATTAATTGTTTCCCTTTCTTTATTTTTAATGATTGCTCGTTTTATTTCTTTTCTTTAACCTTGCGAAAGCTATTTGAGGTATCTTCCTCTCATATTGTGGCTCAATGATTTAAAAGTAAATTATATGAAACTATTTTTCACAAACATATTTACCGGTGTTCAGTCCTCTCTCATTCATGTGATCATCAAATGGCATTAAATGCATAATTTTTTTCATACTTCATACTGTTTCCTTTTGATTTTGAATCAGTATTTCAGTATTTTTTCATGGTATAGAAAACGGTAATATTTTGAAAAATTCACCTTCCGTATGAGCCTTAAAAGACCGAAAAGTTTAATGTCCAGCCAGTTATTTTTCCTTTTTCACTTTCCATTTGACTTGCTCCCTTTTGAACAACATAAACGTTGAGGAAAAGAAAAGTTGCCAGAAAAATGGTTTTCGCCGGGTAAGTGCTCTCCAATAAACTTAATCATGACCACTGTGTGCACAAGAGGGTTGAAAGGACAAGCCCAATCATACAAGCTACCATTACGACGCCAAGGGTTCTTAAAGCCCTCAAGGATGAAAAAGAGTGCAAAATGATAATTAAAACTGCACTTATCCTATTTAGGTGAATGAAGTCACATATATTTTTAAAATTACATGCTGGAATAGACACAACATTTAAAATATAGAAGACCACGTATAGAGTAAAATATCTCAGCCAGCTTGAAAAGTGTAAAGCTGTCCCTCAAGTTTGATCTTACTCAGTGCTCCTTTAAAGCTCTTCACAAAAACACGCATCTATAAATGTGCCGTCTCAGTAGGGTACACAAAAAAAACCGACTACGCGGCTTTGTGAATCTCTCTCTCTCTCTCTCTCTCTCTCTCTCTCTCTCTCTCTCTCTCTCTCTCTCTCTCTCTCTCTCTCTCTCTCTCTCTCTCTCTCTCTCTCTCTCTCTCTCTCTCTCCCTCTCTCTCTCTTTCTCTCTCTCTCACTATCTCTTTGCTTTTATTTACATATATATGTTTATATCTTCATTTATCTTTTTGTCCCTCTTTCTTTCTCTGTCCACCCTCTCTGTCTGTATGTCTGTCTGTCTGTCTCTGTCTCTCTGTGTGTGTGTGTGTGTGTCTCTGTCTCTCTTTTTCTCTCTCTTTCTACTCTCTCTCACTCTCTCTCTGTCTCTCTGCCTCTCTTTCTCTCTATTTCTTGCTTTTGCTGCCCCTCAAAACATACAATTTCTGGTTTCCTCATAGCGCAACATTCTGCTCTCGAGAGAAGACCGTTCTACCAGAACAAATAATAAGGCCATCTCGATATAAGTGAGCCATCTTCTAGTTTTGTTAAAAAAGCAAGGGAAAATGTCAGCCTTAGTGCAACTTGCCTTTTGACATCTTGTAATAATTAAGAGTAGTTTCGTCTATTCATCCAGAGAACGGTACTCACAAGATCCTACACGACAAGTAGTGCTGCACAGCTAAAGACGGTCGGTGCTGAGTGAACAAGTTGACCAAAATAGTCGAGGATGCAGCACGAGCGAGGCTTTCTAATATACAGGCCAAGTCACCAGAATGAACAAAATTTGCATGTTTGAGTTCTAGTGATTTATTTCTTTTAATTTTTGGGCATAGTTCGGACAGAACTGTACCCAGAAAGCACTAATAATTCAGCCTACAACAAAAATATCTAACTGTCCTAACTCTGCCTTATAGTTAAATGATATAGCTAGCTCACTGCAAGAGTTTGTTCACTTCGGTGACTGGCCTTGTATGTTCTTTAGGAAGCCTCGAGCGTGAGACTTCAGTCTTTCGTGTTTCATGAATTCCAGGAGAAACCATGGCATAATATTATATACAACACCTACGATGCTTCGAACCAAGCTAGATCTAAGAAGAAAACCTATCTTGCAGGTTAAAACTGCAATGCCAAAACAAGGGTCTACTTTACACTTTGACAGGAAAAATGATAAAGCCGCAAGGTAGAGGTGATTTAAGTTACATCTTGAAGCAAGCAAAATGTTAGACCTGACCCCAGGTATTTCCCTGCGAAGTAAAATTGAAAACAAGAAGATTTAAGTTTACTAAACTAGACTTCAATGCTTGCGCAAATGATATTTACCCAAGTTTGTGCCCTGTTCTACATGAGGTAAAAGGAATAAAAAAAAGAATAGATATACCTCTGAATAGGAAGGATTGGAATGGGACAGAGAAAGATTGAAATGGATAGAAAGAGAGTGGGGGACGACTTATAAAATGAAGAGAGAGAGAGAGAGAGAGAGAGAGAGAGAGAGAGAGAGAGAGAGAGAGAGAGAGAGAGAGAGAGAGACAGAAGAGTCGAGAGGGAGAGGGAGAGAGGAGAGAGAGGGGAAGGGTGCAAAATAGAGAATCGAGAGAGAGAGAGAGAGAGAGAGAGAGAGAGAGAGAGAGAGAGAGAGAGAGAGAGAGAAAGGTAGGAGAAAGAAAAGGAGAGAGAAAAAGAGAATCGAGAGGGAGAAAGGGAGAGAGAGAGAGAGAGAGAGAGAGAGAGAGAGAAAGAGAAAAAAAAAACAAGTAAGCGGCAAAAGGGGGGGGGGGGGCTCAATCAGAAAGACTTAAAGCAATGAAAAAAGTTACTCGAAAAAAATATGACTATAAATCAAAATAATAACCTTGTCTTCTATAATCAAACAGTTTTAACGTTTCATATAATGTTCATCCCCTTCGTTTATACTCAGGAGCAACAGCTCTGATCCTTTGTCTCCCGTTTCTTCGTCCCATCGTAGGCCACAATTAAGATTTATGATTAACTGCAAAAATGAAGTGGCTATATACATCTCCCTCAAACAGACAGCAATCTAGAAACTCAAGGGGGGAAAAACATAGAGTTGCATTCGGGCTTAAGAGGCGTTTCATTGATGCAGGATAAACCGATACAAGGAAGGAGAAATGGAAGCTGTACTACATACAGTGGGAAAAGGTACAACTAAAAAGCTCTTTTCATTGATGAAGAGAAGAATACGATGATTATATTCATACATATATAATGTGTGGGTGTATATATATATATATATACATATATATACATACATAGAGAGATAGATAGATAGATAAAGAGAGAGAGAGAGAGAGAGAGAGAGAGAGAGAGAGAGAGAGAGAGAGAGAGAGAGAGAGAGAGAGAGAGAGAGAGAGAGAGAGAGAGAGAGAGAGAGGAATGTGTTCCGCTGCAGGTTTTCCAAAAATAAAAAATTTAGCTATAATGCTTTAAGAGTAACGGTGCAATAGTCTAAATGTACAAACGCATGGAGCGATCATTACTAGTCTGACTAATTGAGGTAAGACCACAAGACTTAATGGCCTGATAAAGCAACAGTAATGTTGAGTTTAGACAAAAGGTAAACAATACCCTCATTTCTAAGAGACATTCACCAACTTCACTTCATTATTATAAGTATATTTAAGAGAGCATGAATCGTGTAAGAGATGGGAAATATTGAAAATTTTTGGCCTCTGAGAGTTATCTTTGTCTTTTTAGTGAAAAGAAAAGCTTTATCCAGAATACGTTATCCAGAGTCGTCTAGTCTCGGTCCCGCCTGACAGTGTCTGGGGCCAAACCTGAAAACAAAGTCCACACAACAAGAGATGTGGCGGGGTCAGCTTAACTGGAGGTCAAGTTAACCAAAATGGAAACGAAGCTTTATACAGTCTGAATATATCACGGGAACTAAACTAGATTGCTTGTAGCTGTCTTTTTCTTCCCACGTTTCCAAATAGACTTCAGAACCATTTCGTCTTGGCTCTGATCTTGTGCAACGCTCATTTCGATTCTACCTGAGATGCAAAACAAAAAATAAAGGCGGATCTAATACCCCCATGCCACACACCACTGTACTTAAACCATTACGATAGATGTAATGTGTTTCATTTTTCTCCTGCGTTTTGTATTTTTGATGTTTTTAGAGGCAACTGCAAAAGTCTTAAAAGTATACACATTTTAGTTGCAGCAAAAGCATATTGTGTAAATGTAAAAACCACATTTTCCCCTTTTGCAATGGTCAAAATAAATTTAAAGCGCTCCTTTCCTTTCACAGTGGTCTTTCTAAGAATGCAGTTCAATTTACAAAATCGCTTTATTGCTCTTCAATTGTCTACTTGGAACCTTCCTCCCTTTTTATTCTTTTTCATGTTCTCCTCCTTTTCTTCCTCTTCTCTCTCTAGTAGCCAAAAAAATATTTCAATAAAAAATCCGTAGTAATACGCAGCCTTTATTATGATGTCAGATAAGAGTCTTTCAATGCTACTGTACCATATGCAAATGCAAAGACCACACTGGAAAAAAGGCTCTCTGACGATAAACCTCTTACCTTCGCGGTTGAGAGGAAAAGCCTGGCCTAGCAAGAGCCACGTTTGAGTAAACATTGAAATGGAATTTGAAATTATCATAAGCTAAAA
Source organism: Elysia crispata (assembly GCA_033675545.1). Lineage (NCBI taxonomy): Eukaryota > Metazoa > Mollusca > Gastropoda > Plakobranchidae > Elysia > Elysia crispata. The sequence continues at coordinate 293,663 of JAWDGP010008055.1, read as the reverse complement.
GAAAAGAGGATCGCTTTTTTCCCCAACTGATCGCTAACAAAGGCAAAGGTTACCTTTGATTTTTCACTCTGTGGGTAGCTCTGTCAGCCTCCCTCTGTCTCTGTCTGTCTGTCTCACTCACTCACTCTCTCTCTCTCTCTCTCTCTCTCTCTCTCTCTCTCTCTCTCTCTCTCTCTCTCTCTCTCTCTCTCTCTCTCTCTCTCTCTGTGTGTGTCTTACCCAGGCTCTTCTTTACAATTTATCCTTCCTAAAAGTAAAACACCTTTATAAACCCACTTCAACATTTGTGCTTGGTGCATAACTTTTTTTCTTAATCTATTTCCTTTATATAAACGACTTTGATAGACAAGAGAAGCTAAGAAATATTAAGTGTCATATGAGAGAAGAGAAAGAGAGATGAGCAGAAAAGGTATTTAAAGAATAGTAGAAGAAAACACAAAGGGAGATCAAGAGAAAGAGATAATGAGAAGGAGATGATGAGAAAAAGAGATACAGAAGAAAATGTTTAAAAAAAAAGAGTGAAAGAGAGAGAGAGAGAGAGAGAGAGAGAGAGAGAGAGAGAGAGAGAGAGAGAGAGAGAGAGAGACAGACAGACAGACAGACAGACAGAGATAGACAGACAGACAGACAGAGATAGACAGACAGACAGACAGAGAGACAGACAGAAAGACAGAGAAACAGAGAGAGAGAGAGAGAGAGAGAGAGAGAGAGAGAGAGAGAGAGAGAGAGAGAGAGAGAGAGAGAGAGAGAAAGATAGAGAGGGGTGGGAGCAATCAAAAAACTAAAAACGCTGAAGGAAAGGCAAAGAGAGAAGAAAAAGAGACAGTGTATATATTAGTTATGAGCATTAATCAGATTATTTCGTCGGCTTAAGTTAAAAATTTGACTTATAATTATGCATTGTTTTCAAATGTCAATTCTTGTCGTTCGAAAGTATACTAGAATGAGATCATCAGCTCTAAGAGAATGTATCGTCACCTAATTTCCTGTCATTCTTGGCACAGCGCAATTTACGAGAGTGCACAAAGTGCAAGTGAGATAAAGATTCCTGTATCAAAGAGCTTTTGAATGCGTTGAGGTCCAAAAATCTACCTTTTAAAGTTTTTAGCCCAGCCCATGCATTTTTTTCCCAGTTTTGACGACATAACATTTAGGTCGTTAATTTCAGCTTTAGCTCGTTATAATTAAGAGTTACGAGAAGGACTTCATTAATATGGCAATAATTGAACAGTTAGTATGGACTGTAGGTCCAAATGGCGCTTTCCTCTAAAATTGTGATCTACTGTGCAACAAATAAACTCTCTCCTCTCCCAAACACACATGCACACACAAATCATTTATTTTTAACCCCCCCCCCCCCTTTTTTTTTTCACCCTCTCTCAAACCTGCTCATGCAATATCCATTCATTCATTTATTTAAATATAAAAATAAAATAAAATCAAATTTGGGGAAAATTAACTAAACTTTCATTTCTCCCTTTCTTTTTCCATTTTTCTGTTAGGAGTTTTCTTGCGGAATCATGATACTATGCCACTTTCTTTCCCCAGGCATCCATGATCTCTGAATTATTGTGAAACAAAGACGCCTTTTCTGACCGCCTGTATGGAGTGCCTAACAGTCTTTTCTTTTCTACTTCTTCTTCCTCTCTCTCTCTCTCTCTCTCTCTCTCTCTCTCTCTCTCTCTCTCTCTCTCTCTCTCTCTCTCTCTCTCTCTCTCTCTCTCTCTCTCTCTCTCCGTCTATCTCTGTCTCTCTCTTGCTCCCTCCTTGTCTCTGTTCCACTCTTTGCCCAATTTATGCTCTATTTTCGAAGTGGCAATCCCTCATGTACTGTCTTTTCAACCTTTTGGCCACGCCTAACTTCATGCTCTGCATTGACTACAGGGATCCTTAATTCAACAACTTGGTCAGTTTGTTTCGATGGCCGGAAACAGTCCTGAGTCATGCCCACTTGACACCGCAGATGACGAGATACGGTGCCTGAGGAGGTGTGAATTGAACTTGGTCAACCTGTGAGTGAAGCGCTGTGATAAAATAGGCAGTCTGTGGGCCCAGATAGAAAGGTTATGTTACGCTGTAGAGTGCCCCGCGCACAGGATTTACAAAGAATCATATCCTCAAAACGGCGCTATCCTAAACGTAGAAAATTGCCGCTAATTTAGAATTAGGAAAAGTGTCATTTTAAGTCATTGATTTCTATCTGCTCTTGTATTGAAAGATGATCTCTGTCGGCAGCTGCATGGTTTTTTTTTCGCCTTTCTATTCTATAAGGGTTGCAGGAAAGTTGAACCTCGGGTTTGATCTTGAGCCGTGGGTGGATAAATAGTAAGTTGTTTTTTTTTTACGCAGCCTTGTCGAGTGCTACCTTAAACTGCGCGGAAGTTCCGCAATTCTACAAGAGTTCTCTGTAAACTTTAGTTTAACTCAATAAAGAAAAAGAAGTTAAACGTAAATTTGAGCACGACTTTCTTTTCTCTTTCAAGTTTGTGATAAGTTTTTTTGTTGTTTTGTTTTTTTGAAGAAGGTGCGCGCATATCAAACCATTCCCGTCATGATCATTGATTGGAAAGATGAAATTCTAAACTAACACACCAATTAATTCAAATTCGAAACAGAAAAGTGGATAGATCTAGATTTTGGTTTGGAATAGAACCCAGTGTGTTTCGCGAGGAATCTTTTAAAAGCTAGGAATGAACGGCCCATAATATTCCAGAAGAGATAACGGATTTGATTTTATTATTTTTGACAGCCCCATATATCGCTCTTGAAAGTCTTCCTGCCAATGTGGTTATCGGGCCTCCTAACACAGGCGTGTGGTTATTATATCAAAATTCAGTAAAACATCTCGCGTCGAGGAAGCTGAAATAAGTTGCGAAGGTGCATTAAAAAGTTGTGTTTTACAAATTATGAAATCAACGCAAATATTAACTTAAAAAAAGGTAAATAATTAACTATCACAAAAATAATTATTTTTCTATAAATAAAAAAAAATCAAAGAATCTTTCCATTTACGGTACCCAAATTTCAAACAACAATCTTATCTTTCCTATCATGCTGTTAGATCTTGTATGAGGCTTAAGAGACGTGTTTTCATAAGTTCGAACCTCTTCCCAGAAATAACAGCGGATCAGACGTTACGTCTAGTGAGAAATATCGGCTCTTCCCCGATTCAGTAGATCTAGCTCTAGATCTTTATGCTGTGTGGGATGGCTGGGGAACGCCCGGACGACCTGTAGTCCTGTCTATGAAAATCAATAAAGAGGCACCTTTCGCCAACATGGACTATTTAGCCCTAAAACTATGAACCTTTAGTGTGTATCTACATGTATGTAAGGGTATACGGAAACTCTTTTTTTTTAATTACTGTAATTAAGATTACAATTCTTCTATCGGTGGGTGGTTTTCACACATTGAGACAATGTTTAAAGCAAGCATAAAATTAAAAGAACTATTACGGTTTACGGCTTCTAGATTGTAACATTAACATTTTCACAATTTCATATCTCTCTCTCTCTCTCTCTCTCTCTCTCTCTCTCTCTCTCTCTCTCTCTCTCTCTCTCTCTCTCTCTCTCTCTCTCTCTCTCTCTTACTTAGTTTTCAACATAATTTTTTTTTTTTTTTTTTTAAATGAGGTCGAAAATTTTCTTCAGGCAGTTAACTGACATGGCATAATTATCTCACCCAGTCTAAGATATTTGGTAACAAAACATAATCTTTTATATCACAGAGTTATCAATCTGATAATTGTGACACAGATTGTCCATAAATTAGGTAAAGACAGAAATTATCTCACATTATTATCATACACTGCATTATTGCAAATTCCACAAGACACTGACTGTCAATCCTAAAAGAAAGCGCAGCGCAATATTTTTCAAAATATCCTAAAATCTTAATTTAGCTCGTAAAACCACCACTAAACCACGTAAAGGTTTTTCCATACCAGATATAAATCTAATGGCCGTGTTGAATCCTAATATAATGTTGCGACGACCCTACGATCAATGTTTTTGGCATGGACTACGATACATGGTTAATTTCCTACGCATCTATAAATACCAATATATCATTAAGTAACAGAGAGGATAGTGCGACAACATCAGGCGACACGCCTTTGCTAATTTCCTCGAACATCGAGTTAAGCTTTACAACGTCAAAATTTAAAAAAAAAAAAAATAAAAAAAAAAATAATAATAATAATAATAATAATAATAATAATAATAATAATAATAATAATAATAATATACCGCAGGACGAGGAAGAGTGGCAGGTGGGTTTTTACCTCTCCCCAATGAGGCGATGACAAATATGACTATTTTTATCACGGGATTTCCTCAATCCGTCGCCTTTCTTGTATCTGTCTGTCTGTTTGTCTCTTCTCCTCTCTCTCTCTCTCTCTCTCTCTCTCTCTCTCTCTCTCTCTCTCTCTCTCTCTCTCGCTCTCTCTCTCTCTCTCTTTGTTTGTCTGTCTCAGTCTGTCTGTCTGTTTTTGTTTTTGTTTCTGTCTCTGTCTCTGTCTGTCTCTGTCTCTGTTTCTCTCTCTCTCTCTCTCTCTCTCTCTCTCTCTCTCTCTCTCTCTCTCTCTCTCTCTCTCTCTCTCTCTCTCTCTCTCTCTCTCTCTCTTTCTCTTTCTTTCCCACACCCAACTTGATGATGTGAGTGAAAAAAAATAAACTAATGTAGGTGTAAATTGTACGATTTATAGGGGTGATCAGGAAAACATATGATCACCTTGTAATGTGAAGCAATGAGACACTAGTTTTCCCTCGACATTTGAATGGAAAATCCGCTGTTTTCGTTTTCTCGATAGTATAGCACAGGTTGCGCTGAGCTAGAAACCAAGGTTATCAAAGTGTTTGAATAAAACGATAAAGTAATTTGCACTTTTAAAATAACACTTTGTTCGTGAAGATCAGACCAAAAACCGATTCCCAGCAATGGAAAATAAATAAAAAGTAAACAACAACCGCAAAACGAAACCTAAGATAAAAAACGTTAAGTGATAAAATCAGAAACGGAAATCAGGTCACGTTAACTTGATCTTCTTCAGGATTTAAGAATCAAAAGCAGTTATGTTCTTTCTAACAGATTTGATGGAATCAATTGAAAAAAAAAATCACTTTACAAGAGCTAGCTATAGGGCCTACTATAATCGATGAGATTAACTCTTTTAAAAGCAACTCTTTTAGGCCCCTTAAATATCCGCAGAATTTCATTCTTGGTAATTTATTCAAGCCTGATTCTTTATAAAGTCATACCATCGCCTCTAACGAGCTTTCATAAAAAAACAAAACAAAAACAAAAGCGACAACAAAGGTAGGCCTATCTACAATCATACAACGAAACATATTGATAACAAGTATATAACCATCTTGTATGGAGCTAATTCAACTCCCATAAATTATCATGTCACCCTTTTTTCCACAAAATAATGATATAAACAATACAGTTCTAAATCGGAAACAACTAGCATTAACTAAGTTTTCACAGGGGAAAAAAAAAGAAACAGAGGACAAGAATTGAGGTATGACTGACTAAAGCTTGATCCTAGATGAGCATAGATCGAAGCATGATTAAAACATTAACTTAAATTGTCTATAAAACACTACTCACGGAGAGGCAAAACAAAAAAATGTGTGGCGTCCGACCAGTTGTCTACAAATCCAGGTACAGGATCGCAATAAAAGTGGCACTAATCTCTCTCAGACCAAGAGGCATCAACTGCCACTTAGGCCAGCAGGCGGAGTGAGGAGGGCACCAGTAGGTCGATAATTAGCGTGACCAGGCAGTCAGCTGCGAAGATAGCACAGATCACTTTAACGCTGTGACTATATAACATCTGATCAGACCTACATGCAGAGACTAACTGGTTGTGGAGTACTGTACATAGCAGCTGACTGATTCTCCTTGCCCCCTTTCCCTCTACGCGACCGACGACCTTCCTGCGGCCTAGACCACTTGACGGAAGTAAAATATTGGTCATAAGAACTAGTGCCTAGCAGACGTCAGACGATGTGCACAAGCCCATTTCCATTCTTTGAAGTGGATAGATGTGAGATCCCGAATGGTTGTGAAGGTGTTTTGAATCATTGTAATCTATTAGTCTATAAGTTGTTTTCTTTTAAATACGCTACTGCTGAAATACAGAGAGACAATAGTAAAATAACGATATATTACTTTCGTGAGTTACTTTTTATAAGTGGAAAGTCAGGGATTAAAAAAAATTTGAATGTGATAATATTTTGTAGTGGAGAGCTCCGTCAGGGCGAAACAATAATAATGTACATTTGATTTTGTGTGTGTGTGTGAATCCACGTATTCGTGTGAGTATGATTAGCACTAACTAAAGGAACTAAAAGGAAACCTGTTTTGTGAAAAGAAGTCAAAGGCAAACGGGATGCTTGTGATCCTTATAGAAATTTAATTCAAACGCATAACAGAATTAAAGATCAGCAGTACAGTTAAATTAAACTCTAATAAAGGTATCAAATCTTGAAATATGTTATGGAAAACATGCAGTTTGAATATTTGTTAGATGGACTGATAGTTATGAGCAGATGAAGAGGAAAAGCACAGGTTGGTGCAGTGTCGGTGGCGGTGGCGGGATGGAGAAAGAGATAAAGGGAAGAGGAAAGAGAAAGAAAAAACAAGAGAGAGAGAAAGAGAGAGAGAGAGAGAGAGACAGACAGAGAGAGACAGAGAGACAGAGAGAGAGAGAGAGAGACAGAGTCAGAGAAAGAGTAGGTACTGCTATTTCAATAAGTTTCTCTCCTTTCCAGTAAACTATGCTCATGGAGGCAGCTGAAATTATGGGTTTTCCATTTCCCCTCTGCTTGCTTCTGCTGTTCATGTGTTCTTTGAATTATAATAAAATAAAAGGTAAATGTATAAATGTAGAGACTCAAGCCAGTAGGATGGGTTAAGGTGCGGCGGAAGGGCGGAGATAACGATGGTTCAACTCCAGGGCAGTGTGCAAATATGCCTATAAATGAGTCGTCGGGTAAAGTGGCGCAAAAATGACCGTGTGCAAAATCAGGCCACTGTTCGACTACTAGGCCTATCGTAAACACGAGAGAGAGAGAGAGAGAGAGAGAGAGAGAGAGAGAGAGAGAGAGAGAGAGAGAGAGAGAGAGAGATTAACATCAAGTTTGACTTTTGTTGTTGGCTAAGGAAGAACAAAGACACGATTTATCTTGTTTTATAATTTAACCCAACAGATTTTCATGCTTCTAAATTTATAATAGTTTCATCGCAATGATGATGGTGAGTGCTGAAACTGAGAATAACACACTCTGCTCACAAATAAAGTTCGCTGTGATTTACATATTAACCTGTGATGCGGAACATGTAATTTAAAAATAAATCCTAGTTTCAGTTTAGGCTTTAAACAACCAATACGAGGATAGCTATGCTGAAATCCTATTCCATTTACTGTATACGTTAAAAAAAAAAATTAAAATAAGGAAAAAAAAACAAAAACAAACAAACTCGGGAACAAGTGACGTGCAGAAAACAAAATTAAAATAATCTGGCTTTCCTATACTACACACTCTAGATGTCTCTACACCACCTGAAATCATCTATTAGGAATGACACACTGAACATAATGGCATGCAAAATAATAAAACGTTTGGGCTCTTTGGTTTAAAAAAAAATCTTTAAATTCACTTGGATATGATTAAAGCAGGATAGTCATAGATCACCCTTTTTCGTGTCACACCTGTACAGGTAAACGCATAGACATTATGATTATGGAATTAGAATGGACAAATAAAAAGCAAAGGGCTCCATCTTATCTAACTCGATACGCGAGAATTACACAATACACCCATACATCCATACCTACACCTATATATATATATATATATATATATATATATATATATATATATATAATTATATATATACATATATATATATATATATATATATATATGTGTGTGTGTATATATATATATATATATATATATACACATATCTTTGACTGTATAAGGAGACATAATTATACTGTTTGATCAAACAAAAACAAACTATAGTTGGCAAAATTTAACTCTGTGCGTGTATGATGCTTCACAGCCGCCCTGATAACACAAAATACATTACATCCCACAAATTGGGATTTATCACATAACAAGTAGGAGAAATGAATCCTTGTCCTGATACAAACTGTCGTTCATTATTTAATACATTTATAGCACCGATGTTGATTTAATTATTTTTTATAATCGTGACTGTTATGAAAATTGGTTTGACGCATTCTAAATTCCGGAAAAAATAGAAACAAAAGGAGGGCAAAATACTGCCCGGATGATTTGACCTTCCAAAGACTCGTATCATCTTTGTTAAAATTAGAGGCTCTAACAGTAGAAGATAAATGCGGCTTGCCTGCCAAATAATTATATAAACCGCAATCTGCACCATGATGAATACTGCTTGACGTGCAGACTTATTTTGTCTTTTGACAGTGCTTGGTCTTTATTCATGCTAACTTCTCAATTGGCATATTTTTATAATTATTATCTCCTTTCTCTATGCATGTCAATCATTTGTTATAATTATTATACATTATCCTTTGACTTTTTATGTTGCCCCTGCTTTTGTGTCTGTGTCCGTCTGTTAGGCTGTGTCTGTCAGTCTGTATGTCTGTCGCTCTCTCTTTCTCTCTCTCTCTCCCTCTCTCTCCCCTCTCTCTCTTTCTCTCTAGCATGCTAGATCTCTAGCTCTCTTGCTGCGACACTGATGGCTCCGAAGTTTACGTGCTTGCCCTGATTAACTGCATACCTCATCATTAAATTTGGTGAAACAAAAAAGGGCCTAAGATAAATTTGGAGTGGATGCAACATGTCATCGCTATCAATCAAAGAGTCAATTAGTCCTTCTGAGTTCACAGCGTGTCTGGGTGCTCATCTTTAAATGGGTTGAACGCCTGAGAGCACTTATCCATGAGACACTGCATGCTATTCTCAGTATATTCTCATGTCGTATGATAGTGTTCTCATTGTTTTCGCCAGGGTCCTATGAGAACTTTCCCTAGAATGGCGTGTGTTAAGAAACCGCTCTATAATGGTTCTTCTTCTCTTAGGTCTTACATGAAGAACGTAACCACAATGCAGTAGAAACATTTTCAAAGTTTAGTTTTATATTGCAACTCGGTAGCATGAGAAAATAGTGATTAAATACCCAGTTATCTATCGGCTGTTTTTGCCTGTATCGAAGACAACCAGTTTAGTCTCTACATTACTCATTCATCCGAAATTATCTTACAGCTCAGAATTATCTGTCGTCTAAATTTTTGGTCTGAGGATAAACGATAAGGTGAACATGATAAAATGATTCATTTTACTGCCAGGAATTTCTATACTAGGTATGTTGAAAGCTCTCATTTAAAATAAGCCCTACCTCTCAAAATGTTGAGAAAGCATTCTATGTTATCGGTAAAATAATTATAAATGTTAATGCAGATCCAACAAATAACTGGTTTCAATGCACTTGATAAGGTTAACTGCGTCATACAAGCTCATTTCTTTAGATACCGGCACCGGAAAGGGGGTTGCCCTTTATATAAAACAGGCAACATGAAACAATGAAACATAACAACCATAGAACATAAAATCTTTTGCCTTTTTTTAAGTTCATATCTCCGAAATGAGCTTGATTGCTTCATTCCGCAGCTCAAGCTTATTTATCTTCTGTCAAACAACAGTTGTTGCCATCAGCTCTACATGATGGCACTAAAGATAAGACCAATGCTAGATACAGGGAAACTACCACAATCAAGGTAGACCTACCGCCTGAGCTCATCACTCGAGTCACAGGAACTTTAAATAGCCGTGAGTCAACGTGCTCTGGCTCAGAGCTCACAAGATAGTATCGTTTTGTTATCGCTTTTTTTTTTTCAATCACATTATACTCAATTACACATATCTTCACAGTTGACATGACATGGATTCTACTGATAGGTGGGATCGGGGAACGAGTGAAACAACCCTAGTGTTTGTTCTCCTCCTGAGCACCCTGACATATATGTTTTACTACACTTTTTTCACTTTCAGAGACACCAACTCATGGAGTTTATCTATCCAAACATGTACCGTTATTCTGTCATACAATCATCAAAGAGAGGAAAAAGGGAAAAAAATCGCAGAACTGAATTGTCGAGAAGATAATGTTGTAAGCGCATTGATATGTGTGTGGTAGGAATCTAGCACGTATGAAAACACTGTTGATTATGTTTTTTTTGTGGACCAAAAAATCCCGCTAAAATTTCTTTGACTAGTGAGAAAACAATTCGGCACAAAACAATGCTTTTAAGAAAACCTGATGATTTGACATTACATTGAAAAAAAGTGTTTATATTATTGTGTAAAGTAAATGCCCACACTTAAGTATTATGAAAACAGTGGCATTAAAGAAGAAACTTAAGACCCTGTAACTTGTGGTTTTTTTTTATTTAATGGATCGGTTTCAGAAAAAAAAATTGAAAATATAAATTCATCGCTTACTCCCAGTAAAATATTGACAAATAATAATTCGTTGATCCTGAGCCTTTTGGCAGTTAGGAAAAAAAACATTAGGTATCGGTAATATCATTTGGCACTTTTAGAACGAGTCAGCTTAACTACATGTGTAGTATGAAATCCACAGCAAAAATTGTAGCCGTGCTTTTTCTGCTCTTGCAGGTAATGTCGCACTACACCTTCGTTAGGAACTTCACTCAGAAACAGCAAACAACGTTCTGGGATGCTCAACATATTGGCCGCGTTTTTTGTGCCGTGTGCAGTACTATAATATTATCTAGGTAGATGGTACAGGCTGTGTGGATACCAGGTTAAACTGTTCCTCACAGAAGCACCTGACGATTCTAGGTCTGTGTTGTTTGCCAAAAATTCGATTCAGAGAGAGCACTCTTTGAAAGAGAGAGAGAAAAACAGAGAGATAAGCACAGAGAGAGATACGAGAAAGAGAGAAAGAGAGAGAGAGAGAGAGAGAGAGAGAGAGAGAGAGAGAGAGAGAGAGAGAGAGAGAGAGAGAGAGAGAGAGAGAGAGTCTTATCAACATCAATAAGCAAGTTGCGCATCGTTGGTGTCATCTGAATCTTCCACTAGCAATGTCTCTAAGTATAAGGGAACGCTTAGGTGTTTACGTTATTCACGCAGTTATCTAATTAATCGTTATTGAACGTTCCTAAGTTGTTGCTTTACCAAAGTCACTTCCCATGATAAAGGCGTATCAATATTATATTTTTGGTAGGCAAACGATAACAATTTTCTCTTTTTAATAGAATATCTAATCAACACCATCGCACAGCTATTATCTCCCTTCATAACGTCTCTCCAACTGAGAGACAAAGGACGCTCCGCGTGAATGATTTATTGGAGAAAGTTGAACGAAACGTGTTTTATGGGAAATTACGCTCCATGCTATTTTCCCATAGAACACAATCTGAAATACCTTTCTGTATGAATTAATTAGACCATTGTCCTCAAGACTCACACATATCCACTGTTCCAGTACATGTGGAAGAATGACAAATGAAGAGGTAAACAGATTTTTCTCTGCCATCGTCTCAGGAGAGGCGCTTCTCGTTTTATATGAACTATTGCAACATCCAAACACCTGCTCCTTGCCAGGTATTTATTTAACCCCAACATTATATATTTTTATAAATGATAAAAACTTGCTTCATCACATACCCAGCCTCACAATCTAGGGTGAAGAAAAAGAGATTAAAAAAAAAGGTTAAAAGGAGACGAATAAAATAAAAGGCCAAAAAGACACTTCTTTATTTCTCTAAAAAAGAAGGCAGGTTTATGAAAAAGGGAAGGTTTCCTTTAATATATTCCCTTCTAGAATCATTTACAGAAAAAGGTATTTCCCGAGATGGAATGGAAAGGATGGAAGAGAAAGAGAAAGAGGGGGTGGTGGGAGAAGGCGCGAGAGAAAGAGAGCTAGAGATGGCCTGAAGGCAGAGGAAAGAAAAAGAGAAATAAATTCACTGGAGAAAAAAAGAAAAGAGTAGCCAGCGAAATTAAGAGAAAGGAATTAGAGAGGGAAAGAGAAAGAGTGAGAGAGGAGAGAGAGAGAGAGAGAGAGAGAGAGAGAGAGAGAGAGAGAGAGAGAGAGAGAGAGAGAGAGAGAGAGAGAGAGAGAGAGAGGGATGGAGGAAAACATTAATAAGGTGTGACTGAAACGAGCAACAATTCCTGACTTGGCCTAGATATGAACCAGTGTTTGGCGCTACGTCTGTGGACTTTCTCTAAGAACAGTTTGTTAGGCCTGCCTATTCTTCCCATAAACTTTTGGTAAGAGAAATATGCCTGTGATCATATTTGGAAATCGTAAGAGTACAGAACCAAAATGTAATTATTTGAAAAAAAGCTACAAATAAAGAATTATGGCTTTTTTGTGAAATTCGGTAATCCTTATCGATAGGCTATGGCTGCCTTTCTTCTTATTTAACGTAATTTTCCCATGCGTTTTGCACCTATCTAGAATGTTAACAAAACAATTTTCATACAGTGTAAAGAGCTTAGATGCTTTGCTTTGTTTTACGTCTTGTAAGTTTCCAAGAGACTCCAACACTAAAACCTTAATTTCAGCGGGCTGATTCATATTCATGTGAAAGTTCCCGCCTCCAAACATAGCGAAATGAAAGAAAACCATAGAACAATTTTGTAATGGTGGCAGGACAACTAATGCAAGTAAGTATTTTCAAGAACAGCTTTGCTTGATTCATAAAATGTTTTTATGTGCTCAAGAAGATTTACTTTGGGTCTTCTTCATTCATTATTAGAAGACAAAAATGATATCGTCTTAAACCATTTAGCATTTGTATTCCTTCGTGACCAATTTTCCAATAATTATAATTATAGTCCTACAAAATGCTTTTCATTACTTAAATATAACTTTTCAGTGATATCAGTCAAACTTGAATGTAGAAGGATCAGGTTATAACTCTCTATTTCAGACTACCTACTCCCAACAAAACCTGAATGAAAAAAAAAATAAACGCACTATTCTTTTTGGAAACTATATCAAGATCAATGATACTTCTATGAAGCTCATAAAGTAAAGTCGTCAGCAATGAAAATTCCAAATTTTATTTCATGATTTCAATAAATTAACATTTAACGAGGTTTTGAATAAAAATCTATTCATAACCTTTAACTTCAGAATACTAATTTTCTGAAGAAAAGAAAAGGAGAAAATATTGGTGCGGATAGGCAAACAGACTGTAGACCAACAATAGATAGTGTATTCGTAGCAGGTGCTTGTATTCAGAACAGTATTATGCTTTCCTGCTAAATATCCTCACATTGATTTCATTCTCTTCTGCATGAGAATGTCTTTTAATTAAATATAGATTTCTCTTAGGATGTGTAAGCAAGGGTCACAATTTCTATAACCAACGCTATAACTATTAAACGATCTAATTTTTTAATCAAAACGAGTTTACAATTGTGGTTCACGAACCGAGTGATCTTCTTGCCACGGAACAGTTCATTGTAAAGACGCATTTTGTAATGCGAAATTTCTCAATCAAATACCAAGCCTAAATTATCTTCTACATAAGACAAAAGCAGCAGTGTTTTGTGGCATGGAAAGCCCACATACTTGACGAAGCAAAAACACTAAAATAAAGGTAATTAAAAAAAATGGGAACCCTAGCTTTTTTATCCTCGAAATGTTGAGGGCGTTAGGAAGTAAGTGGAGTATGTGAAGTGGGTGCTTGAGATATTATGTGTTTTTACCACAGCTCGTTCTTGCTTTAGTAAGACGAGACTTACGTTTGTCTATGTCTTACAGAAAAAGATGGTTTGTTTTCTCATTTATTTTCTAAGTTAAGAAATAAAACATATAGGAAGCGAGAGAGATAAATGCGATGCGGGTTCTTGTTTGATAGTGAAAGAAAAGAAGCAAATGATATTTATATGAATTTGATTCGTTAAAGAAGGTCTGTGTGTGTGTGTGTGTGTGAGAGAGAGAGAGTGAGAGAGAGAGAGAGAGGCAGACAGAGAGACAGAGACAAAGACAGAGATAGATAGATAGATAGATAGATATATAAAGAGAGAGAGAGAGAGAGAGAGAGAGAGAGAGAGAGAGAGAGAGAGAGAGAGAGAGAGAGAGAGAGAGAGAGAGAGAGAGAGAGAGAGAAAGAGAGAGAGATATGAATCTCAGTTGGAGGGCAAAAACACCACATGTGGAGGACAAATTGGTCATTCCAAAGAACCCAAAAGGACGCGTGTGTGTCTGTAAATAGTATGATGCAGGGGCTGAAAAGAAACAGGCACCCAATTTTATAATTTCGTACAGGCCCAAAACAAACAAAATAGAAACAACACAGCTATAAATTTAACGTATAACATTCGGCTTTATTGTGGCATCGCCAAAAAAGTGCAGATGAAAATTTATATAATTATGAATATCAATCAAAGCATCCTTGGTATCATAAGTGAAGCAAACTTCTCAAAAGAATATTAAAATTGACGTCTTTGGAAGATGTTGCAGATTCCACGTTTGCCTCCTCAATTTTCAACCTATAATTTTGTTCCTAGTAGTTAATTTGGAAAAGTATAAATATGAATTTGCACTTCATATATCATTATAAAGTTTGTACGAAATCGTCTGAGATTCAACTTTAGAACTTACCGCTATTGAGTTTGAAGGTACTTTATAGATGGGAACATAGAAGTAAAAATATTCAATAACTCCGTGAACAAAACATACATTCTAGGAATATTTCAGATTTTTGTGTCCTTCGAAAACTGAAGAAAAATAAGACATTGTGTGGTATCGCAATAGGTGTGAACCTTCTACCAATTAAAAGACAATTAAAATAAAAAAAAAAAAATTGCACGGATACAGCGAGCATTCACATTGGGTTTTGCTATTACTAGTTAGAGATATTGAATTCGATTGTTCACAAGTTCTTTCTCAACACAAGATGGCAGTGGTGATAAAACATATGAGGAGCTACGAGAGACGGATCTTTCTAGGACTTCAAAGAGTGGAACTTTAATGAAATCTCCACTCTGGAACTTCGCAGCTTCTACTTATATGCACGCCCGGGCATACAATATTCCTGTCTACATTCTAAACTGTCCAAACTTTTCAAAATATTCATATGGTATAATTTATCCTTTCGATCTGTCACTACAGAATGGATTTTCTCTCTCTCTCTCTCTCTCTCTCTCTCTCTCTCTCTCTCTCTCTCTCTCTCTCTCTCTCTCTCTCTCTCTCTCTCTCTATATATATATATATATATATATCTCTCTCTCTCTCTCTCTCTCTCTCTCTCTCTCTCTCTCTCTCTCTCTCTATATATATATAGTTATATATGTTCCCTTTTTATATTCTAGATAACTCAGTTGCGTCAAACAAAAGCAACCAGATGAGTCCACGTTCCCTGTCGACCCCAAAACACTAACACCAGCAACAAAAACAACATGAAAAGAAACACACAAAACAAACAAGAAACATACACTGGTTTATCAAAGGTAGAATAAGCACCTGAAGGAACGCCTACCGCTAGCTACCATCTCGGTCTGTTTTCTACTCACCTCATCACATCCCGGGCAGCGGGGCCTGATGTGCTCGGCGTAGTGTCTCTGGCAGTACAGGTGTCCAGCATGGTGGCAGTAGACCAGGTCCACCAGCAGCTCCTCGCACGTGTGGCACGTGAAGCAGGCCGGGTGCCACACTGCGTCCACATCTAGCTTGGAGGCCACAACCACCAGCTCACCCTTGTCCACTTCGCCCTTGCAAGAAGAGCAGCTCTGTTAAGAAAGGATACGTCATTTAATTTTTCTATTTAACAAAAAAAAACAAAACAAAACAAAAAATACAAATCAGTTTGAGAATTACACTGGGTATTTTTCAATCCGAGCGCATTCAAAGTCTCCATTTATAAAGTCAAGATGAACATGCTTATAGCTTCTTATAGTTTTAGAGACATGTATTACACTCATAGCAGAGATCAAACAAGATTCAAAGTAATATATTTTTTTATGTTTATATCTACCGGTACTATTACACCCAAAAAAAGTTGTTTTTCTTTTTTTTTTTTTCTTAGAACATTTAATAGTAAAGGGACAAAACTGCAAGGTTCAAAGACAATTACACGACGAACAGAGTTATCTCCTTTGACTACTTAAAGCTTGCGA
>JAWDGP010008055.1:257500-272500 GCA_033675545.1 Elysia crispata | reverse complement strand
TCGTGGACCTCCCGTGGACACTTGCAGTGACCACACACATGTCTGATGGAGGCGCAGAACAGTTGGCAATAGTTTAGTATAGCAAGAGAAGAAGAGACGTGATTAAAGCGGGGACAAAGTGAGTGGCGTTTGGTAGCGGTTGATGATAAAACCACAAGGGAAAACAGGCGATGTGTGACAAATTATGTCGTGCTGCAGTGAAGTGAGGTTATAGCGACTCTGTTGGTGATGATGTCTGTCAGTAAGGAGATAAGGATGGCTTTAACATCGACGAGATCATGTTAATTTGTCGCAAATGATGTCGTCGCGCTAGCGTTTAAAAATTACCTGAGAGAGACAGAGATATGGACTCAGAGGGAGAGAGACAAACAGACAGGCAGACAGACAGAGAGAAAAAGAAAGACAGACAGAGAGAGGAAAAGAAAGAAAGCGAGAGAGAGAGAGACAGAGGGAAAGACACACAGAGAGAGAGAGAGAGAGAGAGAGAGAGAGAGAGAGAGACAGACAGAGAGAGAGAGAGAGACAGACAGACAGACAGACAGACAGACAGAGACAGAGACAGAGACAGAGAGAGCGGGAGGAGTTGACAGAGAGTTAACAAATGGGATTCAACTTTACCTCCATTCATGGAAAGCAAAGCCGGGACAGTTTTCATTGCATGAAAAACAAGGTTGGCCCACGTCCACTTCTCTGACATGGATATCCTGAAAAATAAGTTGAAAATGAAGATAAGAAATTCTTTTAACAGCACAGCATTGAAGTGAGTCTCTTTGCAATGTAGATTATATTTGGGCATATATTAGATCTTTGTTTTTTTTTTAAATTATGGTCAGTTTCTCTGACACTGAACACCTGAAACAAAAAGGTACAAAATAAATTTCGGAACAGAAAACTTGTAATTGCATGGCAGGATAGGAAATCAAATTGATTAATCATCAGTTTGACCACTAATTTGGTTAATTTAAACAAATTTAGACTCTAAACTTAAAATTATACAAATACACAATGAGACAATGCGAGTAGAAAAAAGAGGAAGTTAAAGGAATTTTTACAATTTAGTTTTTTTTCCAGGGCATATTACAAAAGTAAATTTAATCTGATGAGTGATGCATTGATCCAAATTATCCTGATCACTACAGATGTTTTGGTTCTAAAACGCAGTTTATCATTTTAGTTATTCTTGTGTTATAGATTTCTATCATTCAGATACAAATAATAGTTTCGTCTCATTCAACCTACAGAAGGAAGAGGCAAAGAAACCTGTAGATTTTGAGGGTACGAATTCAACTAATCGTTGAAGTAGCTGTACACCATTGAGGACACAAAAAGGTGGACCCAAATTTGTGTAAGTGGTGACACTTGTTTGGGAATATTGAATTCTCTAGTTTATGTTTGGGAAAAAATCATATATGACTTTGACATTTCCATAAAAATTATAGGCCTGTATGTAACGCCCACGCAACTAATTTTTCCTGAAAAGATGGATGAATCAAGCTGATCTTCAGGTCGACCAGAGTTAATCATAGTTGACGTTTTCTTTCTGTCTCTTCTCTTTACTACTTTAATCGATACATTATATCGATAGAGAGAGGCGTCTGGGTGTCAGTCGCTGTGATTGGTTCCCCATCAGACGGCGGATAAATGATTTATTCTCATGCAGCTGGCTGAGCTGAGCCAGAATTTCGCACAAACTGATGACATTTTTTTTTCTGTAAAAAAACTATCTTTTCAACCCCTGCTACATGAAAATAGAACTTTTATCCCGAGAGAGGCCATTAATCATTATTCTTTCGATCATTTCGCAATTTTTTAAACATTATTTTTTTGTCAAGATTTCAGCTCCTGAGTTTTTAGAAATAAAGGAACATGGTGATTATAAAAGTCCCCCTCAACAGCATCTTAATTTAGTCGTTAATTCTGAATGATCTATAATTAGCAACAGCAAGAGTGTCCTAAGACAAGAGTTTTGTAAAGTTTTGTTTTGGCCAATAATCTTACTCCGAATGCACGCTGTGTACTCCAACTCACTACTTAATGTAATGTTTGTAGCGGATCAGAGATGACCCTTTAGTGTTCTAGAAATGTTTAGTATCAAAACCATCCCTATTGGTTCCTGCCAGCCTTTGTTAGGGCTCATCTTGTATGGGAAGAACGGGGGTGTCACACTTCAGGTTTAATCTCAGTATTATGTAACTACTGCATCTAACGAGTATCAAACTTTCGCAAAAGCTGATTAGAGAAAAAAATGAAACATTTGAGTGTAATCTTGGCTTGTAAGGTATTATTGGTATACTATAAAAAAATTCTTTGAACACAAAATTCATTACGTCGTTCATGCGTAATATCAGCTCTCGATCGTATCACCAATATGTCATAAACTCTATTGCGCGTTATGTAGATGCGATCCACCATTTTATAACGCCGAACAAAGGGCCAATAATTAAACCTACAGGTGTGAGGACGAAGTAGCTGGACCGCCATTGTTTTCACAGGCAACCCAGCTGAACCTCATAGCAAGTGCATTGTTCCCTATAAGTTTTTATAAGCTTTTCTCAGAGCCTTCTTAGTAACAGGCCGTCCGCCAAGAAGGCTATTCGAAAGCCCAATGCACCACGCCCAGATCTGTACAGGACAAGCCCACTGCATTCGATCACTACCTGATGCTCATCCCTACTAGGTAGGCTAATTGATGCATTTTTGCGATTTAGGTGCTTGTCAAGAGGATCTTCCAGAATAAAAAGCAATAGTATAATAGTATAAACTCTCCTCATTGTATAAATGTATCGTTAACTTAAAAAAATACCTTTTTATTATCATATTTTTAATAATATAATGTGTTTAGGCATAATAATAAGCAAAAAAAAAAGAGTGAGGATTTAAATTATCTCAGACCTTATGAATACACAGAAAATAGTTCGCAAGATTTCATTATGCTTATTCTCTTGTCATTCGCGTTATTTGCATGTATTGCCCGAAGTAATCATGCTTCATTCGATTTTTTTTTCAGATGAGCCTTCTTCTGTTTGAAAGTTAATTATTATAGATCGAGGATACGACAAATGAATCACAAGATCTCTTGCATACAAGATAGACCTCTTGTTCTTAGATCAATGCAGTTATTGGATAATGACCCCTCACCCCGTGTGTCAACACTAAAAACTTTATCGCAATGTCTCTGGTGGTAATGAAAAACACTTGCTATTTAGAACAGAGAGAGAGAGAGAGAGAGAGAGAGAGAGAGAGAGAGAGAGAGAGAGAGAGAGAGAGAGAGAGAGAGAGAGAGAGAGAGACACTGAGGAAATAGGAGAATGAAACAGAGAAAGTTAAGAGAATTCAAAGACTAGAGTTACATGAAATTAATTTCTTCTTTTCAATTAGAACGATGATTCAGATTTAAAGCCATAACGCTATTTTGACGCCATTATGCGAAAAATAAAAAAAAGTACTACAATAATAAAGATACACTGCTACAACCAATCATATCTATTTTGCATGGATCAAAATGAAAGGAGATAAAGCTGCTGAGAACTAGTAAATCAGTATGTTCTGAAGTTAAAATGGTAGTTCTAATGATTTCAGTGGACTGGCGGAGGCCTAATGATCTAGAAACCATAAAAACTAAATACAATGTCTTAAACGTAGAGGAAAGATAATCCAATCGACTGTCGTGAAACATTATCTCTTTGATTTCATGTCTACCCCGCCAAGATCTCTATTACTACCCGTGCTCACATAACCCAGAAGAACACAATCCCTGTTCAATCTCTCAAGTGGCCCTGCTGCGATCAGATAGGGGGGTGAGATTAAGTCATGTGGAGAATTGTTGACCTTGGTTGTCCTCCACATGTCGAGTGGACGCCAAGTTTTGAAGAACATGACATTACTCATTACAAACAGATAAAGGAAAACCCTTAAAAGGGGAGGGGTGTCGTAAAAAACCGAGACTTGAAGAGAATGATGAGCGCAAATTATGCCACTTGATAGGGTCAATCACACAGATATATTCTATCGCACCTTGGAGAAATCCATTCATCATCACCGTTTGAGAGCATAACATTGGTTAGCGACAACTTTCTCATTTTACATGTCTATTAAATGCGTTATTCATGGACGATGGTAACCGGTTCAAATGAAATAGTTGTAAAAACTGTTAGAAGCAAAGAAAGGACGGTTGAATGGTTTAAAACTTATTAGATTTTCTCTTTCGGTTGCTATGCTTATTTTTTTAAGCTCCAAAATACGTATCAAAGAGAAAGAATCAAATGTTTTTATTCTAGTTACCTTCTGGGGAAGTTATATTTGAATACATACCTTTTGTTTTCTGATCAGATTTGCAAACAGCGCTTCCAAAGTTGGAAGCGCATTTCTTGCAATTTTGGATACTGTCTCCATAGTTCTTGTACTAAAGTTGATTAAACAGTTCTGATAATAAGAGGGCACAATTTTGAATTACACTGCATCCACTGACATATTGTCATTAGATTATTATGTCAATCAACTTCTGTATGATTTTAACAAACCATTCCCTTGTAAAGCATAAGAAAAGTATTTGGCTCGAAATTGCCTGAAAGCGTTGCAACCCAAAATGCCAATGTTCGAAACTATACTCCTCTCTGCGTGATTCTATCAGATATCCAAAGCGAGAAAGAGGTCTCAACCACATAGCTTTCTGCAGACATGGCACAGGTACTGGTGACTTTGGAGACCCGTCATCGATTGTTGTGTCACAGATAGATCGCCTCTCTCTCTCTCTCTCTCTCTCTCTCTCTCTCTCTCTCTCTCTCTCTCTCTCTCTCTCTCTCTCTCTCTCTCTCTCTCTCTCTCTCTCTCTCTCTCTCTCTCTCTCTCTCTCTTTTCTGGGTTAATGAGATTGTTACATCTTATGGAGTGTTCCCAAAATTTCCCTCAAGTGATCTGGTCATGAACAAAACTTATCTCGCACTTACCGGAAATAAAAAAAAAAAATCGAAAAATGGTTCTGAGGAGAACTAGGATAATTGGTTGTCAACCAGAGATAAATTATTTCCATCACTCAGGCAGGTTTCTGATGATGAGCACTCACTATGATCACAAGATGAGTAACACGATCGTTCCCGTCTATGTACCTTAATGAATATGAACAAACTATGTTTTCTTCCCAAGTTTCAACCAAACATAGCTAAGGTATCAAGTAATTCATACTCTCAAATCAACCTTGTATCTTTAAGTTTGGGTTATGTGTGCTTGATAGTGAGTTTGGTTTTCTAATATTTAAACTGTAAAAAGGTAAAAAAAAAAAAAAAAAGGTTATTATTATTTTTTTAAGCCTAATTTTCCAAAAGGAAAAATTCTTGATACTGAACGAAGTAAAAATCTGATCTGGAACTAAATATAGCATATAAAGGTGACAGTAGGTGGAAGTTGTCGACAACCCCACGGTTAAGACAAAAAGGGTATTACTGAGTGAGAGAGACAGGAAGAGAGACACAAAGCCATAAAAATGCAGACAGACAAACAGAAGACAGACACAGAGACAAGAGATGTAATCGTAGTGGTAAGGGTTTAATTCAGGGTGCTATTTGTTACAGAGGTTTCATTCGGGGTGTTATTGTTACAGAGGTTTCATTCGGGGTGTTATTGTTACAGAGGTTTTATTCGTGGTGTATTTGTTACAGAGGTTTCATTCGGGGTGTTTTTTTTTGTTACAGAGGTTAAATGTGGGGTGTTATTGTTACAGACGTTTCATTCGGGGTGTTATTGTTACAGAGGTTTCATTCGGGGTGTTATTTGTTACAGAGGTTTCATTTGGCGTGTTATTGTCATAGAGGTTTCATTTGGGGTGTTATTGTTACAGAGATAGTGTTGATGGTAATGGTGGTGGTAGTCCAGATTGTGGCAGCAAGGAGAGAAAAACAAATCCAACAAATTTAAATGCAAAAGTAATCGTCCAAAAGACAGTGATAACAGCAGTTGTTCTTGTAAAATATATATATAAAAAAAGAGTTTAGCTATTTTAAGTTTTATAGGATATATGTACAGGAAGTGCGAGGCAAAAGAATAATGGGAAGAAATTAACAAGCGATAAATCATCAGGACATCCGGTTAATGTTGTTGAGTCTTTCTGAAAAGGGTTCCGCAGAATGGTGGTAAAAATGTGTGTGTATGAGGGAACATAGCGGTAAGTTTAATTAAGACAAATCTCCGACACATCATAAAAGTGTCAGATGATCAGGCAGCTGATTCAACGCTGGATTCTAGATATATATTTTCGATAAAGAAGTTACGCCCAGCTGAGATCCTTATAGTTTACTTTCTAATAAATAACAAGTCACTAGGTGAGTCAAAATAAAGAAAGGGAAAGAAGAAGATATGAGAGACAGAAAAAGAAAGAGGTTTGAAAAAAGAGGAGGAGGAGGAGATAGAAAGATAGATAGATAGATAGAGAGAGAGAGAGAGAGAGAGAGAGAGAGAGAGAGAGAGAGAGAGAGAGAGAGAGAGAGAGAGAGAGAGAGAGAAATGGAATTTACCTACTCCTCATTACAATGCTTAAACAGTAAGCGGCATATACAGAGTGCGAACAAAGTCGTGGTGAGTTTAATTTTTTGGGGTAAAAAGCAGTATTTTGAGGGAAATCAAAGTACTGTTCTTCAATCTGGCGAAAGGCAGAAAATAAAAAAAAAAAAAACCGCTTAGTTGGCAGGTCCTTAATTAAGAAAAGCTAAAAAAATTCCCCAACAATTACTTTGGATGATTCTTAATAGCAACAGAGCAAGAGAGAGAGAGAGAGAGAGAGAGAGAGAGAGAGAGAGAGAGAGAGAGAGAGAGAGAGAGAGACAGACAGACAGACATACAGGCAGAGAGAAAGAAAGACAGACAGATAGACAGACAGACAGAGACAGACAGACGTTCGCTTTCTTCCACTTCTTTTCCTCATTTTCTTCTTCTTCTTCTTCTTCTTCTTCTTCTTCTTCTTCTTCTTCTTCTTCTTCTTCTTCTTCTTCTTCTTCTTCTTCTTCTTCTTCTTCTTCTTCTTCTTCTTCTTCTTCTTCTTCTTCTTCTTCTTCTCCTCCTCCTCCTCCTCCTTCTTCTTCTTCTTCTTCTTCTTCTTCTTCTTCTTCTTCTTCTTCTTCTTCTTCTTCTTCTTCTCCTCCTCCTCCTCCTCCTCCTCCTCCTTCTTCTTCTTCTTCTTCTTCTTCTTCTTCTTCTTCTTCTTCTTCTTCTTCTTCTTCTTCTTCTTCTTCTTCTTCTTCTTCTTCTTCTTCTTCTTCTTCTTCTTCTTCTTCTTCTTCTTCTTCTGCCTTCCTCCCCCTACTCTTTTCATGTCATATTTTTGCTTTTTCCTTCATATGGAAATGAAATTCATACATGCGACAAAAAAAAAAGACTTACATGTGAGGTAATTGGCAAACAAGTAATGAGTAGTGTAAAAAGAAATTACAGAGACAAAATTGGCCAAGCAGATAGCTTGAAATGTAGAGATAAATGGAAAAATAGATTGATAGATTCAATGCCACACGATAGGTAGAAGCGACAAAGAGCGTAGAGAGAAGGAGGGCAGAGGAAGAGAAACACATAGCAAGAAAGAAAGAGATAGAGAGAGAGAGAGAGAGAGAGAGAGAGAGAGAGAGAGAGAGAGAGAGAGAGAGAGAGAGAGAGAGAGAGAGAGAGAGAGAGAGAAGGAGAGAATTACACATTAAAAGCGTGGAAGGACTAGAAACAGAAAGTATGAAGTAAAAAGACAGTTTACCCAGATAATTATTATGTTTTGCACTTAGCGGTGCAGCTAGATTAACACAGTGGTGAGACAACCACGACAAGACGTGACATGCAAGTATCTCAACGGTAGAATAGATGCACTGATCATTCTTCTCCCCACTTTGCCCATTTATATTACACAAAAGCACAAAATGCACACACAAAATTAATTCAAGTCAATGAATATTTTATGTTTATTATTAAATCTGAAAGAGATTATGAAATTGTCTATTCGTTTTCGAAAAGTAATTTGAGATGTTAATGATGCAGGCCCACTTGATATGTAAAAACGGAACGCAAGGAGTAAACAAGTAAAAATCACCTTTCCCTTATTCATGCATGCAGAGATAATCGTGTAGCCCCATACATGCACATATCTAAAGCGCAGGCGAGTGTGAAACATTTAGAGAACCATCCTGCAAATGTATGACGTCAAAGTGTCGGATTAAGGCAACCTTGGGTTTATCATTGCTGATAATTGTGACACGCAAATAAGTTAACATGGGGGATCGGGATGCGTCATGAAATAAAAGTTCGTAAATTGTTCCATAGGCTCCGCCGAACCTATTCATGTTACTTTTAGCTAAAGTTCACAAGCAAAAAGAGATAGTAATGATTACATAAAGGAAGGTTGTATCAGCTTCAGGGCACAGCAATTTACAAGCAAAAACAGTTCGTAATTATTACATAATAGAGGGCACCCATCATAAATGATACGGCAGACAGTGTTTTTAAAACTATACTTTCCACTTTCACAAACCAGTTAGAAAACAAGGATTATCTCGATAAAAGATAATAAACTTTTAATTTGCGCCCATCTTTTACGGGTAAACCCTTTTTATCTTAATTAGTTTGTTGGTCTTATTTGTAAAAATTCAGCAAAGATAACTGATAGAATGTTATCATACGGCACTATTGTCGCAGAGGACCCAGATGAGCCAAAATATCACACATTCACAGACTAAATCACTAGATCAAAGTGCACCCCCCCCCCTCTTACACACACACACACGCGCACATACAAATTCAAAATGGCTGAACCGATATCTGTTCCCATAGATAACTGTCTTTTGTATCTTCTCTCTTTAAAATTTAACAACTTTTGTTCGCCAACTTTGTATACCTGCCTGATCCTGAGGAAGTTAAAGATTTAGTTTTAGAAATCTGTATCCCTTTCATATGTTGTAAAACTTAGATAGTTTTGAAGTTTCATAAGTATAAAAAAAATTTTTAATTAGTTATCCAAAGCTGAGGCTTTTATTTTGTTTTCAAGTGCATGAACTCGAACACAATCTGTTATCTCTGAAGGACTAAACTTGTCTCTTGATTACAGAACCCAGTTTCTTGTGTTAGAATTGGAACTGTATTATTTCGCCGCAACATCTGTTAAACTGGGCTCGTCCATTAAAACAGATCTATTGGTTGACTTTGAAATCTCTCAAGATTAAAAAATTAAGACAGCTGCTTTCCAAAGCCTCTACAAAAAAGATTTGATAGGGAATTAAAGTATCCAACTTTTGCAGTAAACTTTGTTAAATCCGTAAAAGTCTAAGCAAAGTAAACGGCTAAATCCAAATGACTTTCCAACTGAATTTTAAAAGCCTCCTAAAACCAAAACATATTCACTTTAGTAGGGTTTCCTGCAATATCGGTATTATTAATTATTTCCCATCATGACGAATAATTATGTTCCACGCCAGTGTAAGCCATTTCCATCAGAGTTACTCAAGTGTGGTGGAGAGTGCCTCATCTAGTACACAGAGCAAAGGGCATCGCCCTTGCGGGCAAAATCAACTTTGATTTCAGAGATAACAAGTTCACATCAAGCGCTGTATTATCAACCGCTCCCATTCATAACTATTTTTTGTCTGTTTCATTTCCCTTAACCAGAAGAGGAAAGCAGCGAAAAACTTACTGACAAAATAGATGAGAGAGAGAGAGAGAGAGAGAGAGAGAGAGAGAGAGAGAGAGAGAGAGAGAGAGAGAGAGAGAGAGAGAGACAGAGACAGAGACAGAGACAGACAGACAGACAGACAGACAGACAGACAGAGACAGACAGAAGGATATCAAAATAAATGATCTAGATTTTCAGGCTTCTTTAGACTTCAATCTTAAAGTCGCATTTAATGTTTGGACTCATTCATACTGTACATGTATATTATTCTGGAAGTCACAGGTGGTATGTTTGGGTATTAAATTTTGTTTTAAACATCTACTGCCTAATTATCTTCATGAGATCTCGGCTTCCTTTCTTGCCTCCCTTACTTGTTGTATACGAGAGAAAAAGGCTAACCTGAGATCAAGAGTGTGTTTAATAATTAACTCATTTTGCAATTTCAAGTTCTTAACTAGACTGCAAGATGTCTGGATAAGGTTTGGTCAAGTACTGGAATGTTAACATAACAATCATGGGTTTGTGTTCTGCAGTCCATTCTGGTGATCAAAAAGTTAAGGAGGGAATCTGACATTGGCCTTTGATGGTACTGCATATGATTTAGGGAACATCGCAGGGAGAAGTTTATTTACATTATTACGAGCTCATGTCATAACCAGGTAGAGTTTGTTCTTTCGAGTCAACACATCAACAGAATAAGAAGTGGAGATAAAAGACTGGTATTTTAAAAATGCATCCTTATGAATCGTCAGAGAAATCGCAAAATACATAATGAAATGAGGGACGAGAGGGTGAACTAAAGTAGTATGCAACCTCATGCGATATTGTTAAAACGAGGTTGGTCCGAAAGATTCGGTAAGTGTATAGTCTGGCTTCTAGTAGTATAAATATAACTTAACAAAACGAAATTGAGTGATGATTTAACGATATTAGTCTCAGTATATTATATGCCTAACCAGCACGATGAAAGGGAAATAAGTACCTGATAGTCCATTCATCTAGTAAGGCAGCTATTATTTCTTTACTTCATACCAAATGCGGAAGCCCATTTCTTAAGTGTAACAAATCCATCAAATGTTGATAATACACCGTGTCAAGTAAACAAAGGTGTGTTAACTAAAGAGAGACGATCTATCGATTTTTTAATAACAATGGACTATGGACTATTCAGATCATTTAGATTATAAGGTAAACATCTTCGCTTTCACTGTGAAATAATCCTTCAAAACCATTCGATTTCTCTATATTTTTCTTCCCTTTCGATCTTCTCTCATCTTCTGTTTCCTCTCCTTAATCCTCCTCCCGCCCTCATAAGCTACCACGAACTCTTGTTTGCTTCCTCTTACTCATTTCTTTTCTCCTCCTCGTCCACCTCCTCTTCATCCTCCTCATCCCATTCCCCATCTTCATCTTCTTCTCTATCATCTCCTTTACAACAAATTTGTCTTTCTTTTTCTTTCTGTCTCTGCTTGTGTCTCTCTTTGTTTCTGTGTGTCTGTGTGCCTATCTGTGTGTCTGTCTGTCTCTATCTCTGTCGGTCTGTCTGTCTGTCTGTCTCTGTCTCTCTGTCTCTGTCTGTCTGTCTCTCTCTCTCTGTCTGTCTCTCTCTCTCTCTGTCTGTCTCTCTCTCTCTCTCTCTCTCTCTCTCTCTCTCTCTCTCTCTCTCTCTCTCTCTCTCTCTCTTATTTTCTCACTTCCATCCCAGTCCTTTTCATTTATTTATATTCAACTGCAAATCTTTTAGTTA
Organism: Elysia crispata; assembly: GCA_033675545.1. NCBI lineage: Eukaryota > Metazoa > Mollusca > Gastropoda > Plakobranchidae > Elysia > Elysia crispata. Next base: position 261,125 of record JAWDGP010008055.1, on the reverse strand, counting down.
TTCACCATTCAAGTCTACATTAAGCACTTCATATAAAATTTTTGTATGAGATTTTTACTACTTTCATTTTTTAAAAGCACAGCTCCCTTGTAGTGCGTTTTCAAAATAGGTTATGACGTGCAGAAACAGTCTGATGACGTTGACATTTTCAATGATATTCTCACTCCTTGTTTTGCCCTGTTCATGAACTACTGTGAAGGAAAAGGTGGTTGAGGAGGCCACGATCCCTCATTGAAAACTTCGAATGAAAATGTAGAGCTTACCATTACCGTTACCTCTGGCACAACCAGTACCATTAAAACTACTAGCAAAACCACGCATTTGATAATTTTGTCCTCCACTGCTTGTAAACTACATCTAAATATACTACTACTACTACTACTACTACTACTACTACTACTACTACTACTACTACTACTACTACTACTACTACTACTACTACTACTACTACTACTACTACTACTACTACTACTACTACTACTACTACTACTACTACTACTAATAATAATAATAATAATAATAATAGTAAAAATAATAATACTGTTACTTCTATTACTAATACTACTTCTTATTACTTTTAGACGTACTACAATTATTACTGCTTCAAGACCTATGTGTTGTGAAATCTGGAAAAAAAGTAAAACCTGCATCTTTCACAGGACGTGGGTAAAGACAACAATTGTCTATATTAAAAAGGAAAAAAAAGAACTAGGCTAACACCAGGCACAACAGGCTCCCTCGAGAAAGAATCAAACAGAAGTAGGTAAAGATAACAATAGCATAGAGAATGCAATATGATATTGTGATGGATAAATATACTTTGAGGAAAAACCCTAGAAGGTAAGATAAAAATCGTGAAGCCCCACATAGAGAGGTTACTAGTAAAGCATATGGTAAGGTATAGATAAATGCAAGCCTGCTGAGATCGGGTAAGAAGGTATAGGTTATGATCATACGGACTGGCATGGGAGCAGAGCATAATTTGTCGCACGCTAATTTCTGAAGCGAAAAAATAAAAATGACCACTGAGATAAGAAGTCAAATCAATACTCAAATGTTGAAGGCTTGTTATTCGACAGCTCTTGGTGAGAAATCGTTATATCGGCTTGACTTGCCTTGCCTTTGTTATCGAGCGCAGATGACGCCACCCTTCTCCATCAATTTCTCTCTCTGTTTGTCTGTCTGTCTGTCTGTCTGTCTTTCTGTCTGTCTCTCTGTCTCTGTCTCTCTCTCACACACACACACACACACTGTATGCTAGTATTATTTCGTCACTATTCAACCACTTTCAATCATATTGTAATGAGAAAAATCAACTAGCAGAAGCAACAGCAATGAAGACGTAAGACAATATAAAAAAAAAGAATAATATTTCTTGTAACAGCTAAAAAGTGTTCGACTTAATATTTTGTCGTGGAAAGAAAAAACGTGGAACAAAATACATGATTTTATATCGATGTTCGTGTGAAAGTTTGCAGGAATATAAACACATAAAATAGTTATACACACTGTTATTTGTTTTAGCTTCAAATATTCTTTTTTCGAACAGATCCCGGCGCAACTTCCCAGTCATATCAAGGGACAATGAAGTTTTTCATCAAGCTTACATAAAGCAGTTACTATCGTTTTTGCAGATGTAATTCTTGGAAAAAATAGAGCAAACAGTGCAATAAATTATGGCCAAAAGGATTCAAGCTTAACGAAGGCGTCTTGAAAGTTAGCTACTCTATGCTGTGGTGAAAACAGGCCTGTTTCTTTATAGATATTTTGATAATTATTTTTATTTCTCGATCTTGGAGAAGCGCCAAGCTCTTGATATAAAATTGGCTGAATCTCGTTGAAAGTTCATTGAAATAGATAGAGGTGGAAAATCAGGAGAAGCTTGACACCCATCCCCTCATATACATAATTTATGAAATTAAAAAAAAACAAACAACCAAATCAAACAACAACAGCAAGGTGTGTATCAATTGAAGAAACAAAAAAGGGGTAAAAAAAAACTTCTATATTGCAGATTTGTTTACTTAACAAACAAACAAACAAATAATAATAATAACATAGTTTGATTCACGGTAACCCATAACTGGCTCCATTCCATGTTCTGAGGCTAATACACTCTTAGTGCGAGTTTGGCATTTACTGTTTTGCACTGAGCGACACCAAAGATTTTTGTTTACGTAATGTCATTACAACGGTCTAAAGAGCATTTTGCCCTCTGATGTAATGGCAGGAAGCCCCAATCACTTGATTTTAAAATTTGATATTGTTCAAAGAGCAATACCTAGTATTCTCCTACGGGATCATAAAAAAAGATACTGACAACATTCACGCATAATATCCTTAATAATTCTGTGCCCTTTCTTTGAATAATTATTTATCCAATCGCAGAGAGGCTACCGTTATTAAAAAAAAAACCTTGTGAGAAAATTAACCATGTAGTTCCATTAGGTCGTGCCTTTATCGAGACACAGTCCTGAAAATTTATTGTCAATGTGATTGGAAGAGATAGCATAATGATTGAAAAAGGCTAGTAGGTGTAAATAAAGTTAACACATAAGATATCACTTGTGTTGATTTGTCTAATAACAAGAAAATAAATCTTCTCATCATGGTGTTTAAACTGTTTGGGTTAGATTACGCCTACACCGAATTTAACTTACTTTCTTCAACGAATAACGTGTCGCTGAAAATATAGATTGTGTGTGTATATGTTTTGAGGGGGTAGAGGTGGGCGAAACAAAAATATTACCTAATCCATACTACTTGGGTAAATATAGATGTTTTTTTACGTTCAAGGTCACTTACAATAAAGGCAAAGTGGCATACATTATGGTTATAATCTGCATAGGAGAAATGATTAACCCAAATACAGTACTATTAAACATAAAGAAAATAAGTTTTTATCGTCTCCTACACATTTTTGCAAAACGCAGTTATCGGATTTTTGTCTTGAGACGACAATTTCCTCATAGCTATCTTAAAAAACTTTGAATGAAATTGTTTTATCTTCAAATTTATTGAACTGTCTTAAGATTCGACTGGTTGAAACTTTTTTCAGCTCAGCTGAATGGAGTTTGACAACAAGCGCAGAGAAGAGTTGAGTATTTGCTTTTCAGCGGCTCCATAATAAAATTGAAAAGGCACCGAGTTGAGAAATAGTTTTCAAACTCGAATAAATGGGTAGCTAGATTCACGATAAGGCAGAAAAAATGCTCTAGAGAAGAAAAAGAAGAAAAAGAAAGCACACAAAAACTTTCACTGTCAAATTTTGTCGCTTGTGGAGATGTTTGCGTGTGCCTGCCCATGTGTGTGTACCAGCATATGTATGGAGCTCCTTTATGAATGCAAGTCTTTTAACTTGAGTAAGTCATGTGCAAGGAAACGGGAAAAAAAGCTAATAAAAAATAAGATTGAATTAGAAAACTTGCAAAATCAGGCATGTTTACAGTGGTTTAACAGCATAAGTTAATGCCTTTAAAACTTTTAAAGCTTAATAAAGTTTGAAAGTTTTCAATATCGTTGGTAAAATGATTAGTTCAATCATAATGAAGCAGTATATTTTCTTTATCTTTTTTTATTTCTTCCAACTTAATAATAAGAGCTGTACAGTAGGTTAATTGGAGTC
>JAWDGP010008055.1:175000-252500 GCA_033675545.1 Elysia crispata | reverse complement strand
AAAGTGGCCAGGGGTCAATAGGTCACCTAAAAAAGGATTACATCATCGTGGAACAATGAGGAAAAGCAAACAAGGGGAAAACAGCACGAGAGAGAATAATAGACCGCTTTGTAACTGAGTAGGCGAGATGGTAATAGAAAGTTACTAAAAACATAGATTATGCAGATAGATCTATAAATAGATAGAGAGATAGATAAAGTGTGAGTGTTTCATGGTCTAAGATAAAAAAAAAAAATAGTACATAGAAATGAAGACAGAAAGATCTACTGGTGAAGAGCATGTTACGTGCGATCAAAGACTTCCTTTGCGTGCAAAACATTTACACACATCTATGGCCTCCCCTAACGTATCTCGTGGTATACCGGTAAGAACTTGTCGTCTCAAGCCCTTCTCTGTTCGCAAACCGCGCAAAGGTCAGAGACTTGATTATTGATAGATGCCGGTGGTTCAGATTGGTAAGAAGGCTCTTCTACACAAAATGGTTGTACTATATTAAGAGTTTAAGGGTTTGTAGAGCATGATGTAACTTAAACTGCTGTCTTTTATCATACATGTCATTTGGATACTCACCGGCACAATATCTGTAGCATCTACATCAATCTCCTCCAGATCTATGTTACCTTGGGGCTGGGTAGGATTGTTCCTATCATTTTGTATCAGTCCAGGTGAGACGCTACTATAATCCAGGCTCGTAGCGCCCTCGTGGCTATCCGTAGTCCCTGATGCAGCCATAACAACTTGAGTTGGTGGCTGTTCGACAGCTAGCACACAACCGCTCGGGATACCTCCTTTGATAGAACTTATCTGGGTAGGAGGGTTCAATTGAACACTTCCAGACGTATGAATACTTTCTGAAACTAAACTTTTCACGTCTCCACCAGATCTAGTATCGGTATTACCGATCGGAGTACCACCAACCATGTGAACATCACCACCGGTGGAGGGAGAATTGAAAGAAACGTGAGTCTGGGTTACTATCACAGACTCAGACATCTTGTATTGAACAAATAAGCGGACGGGTCTAAGAGTCAGCCAAGTGATACAAAATCGAAGGATCCCACTTCTTTGCTCTAAAGCCTGGAAGAATATGTTGGGTTAATTTGTTAACAACACCGAACCCTTGAAGTCAAAGCAAAAAGCAAGCACCCAGTGCCTCCAAAAAAAAAAAAAAAAGACCAACTTTGCCTCTCAAAGTTTATACTGTTTGGCAATAAGAATTCCTGAGAATATCAAGTATAGTTTGGCTAAACGTAGTACTGATGATATTTTTTTTTCAGATTCATTTATCATTTAGAAGCATAACACGCCTACCGTTTAGTATGTAAAAAATCGTATTAACCATAAAACACTTCTTATTTTGCAGATCTTTTCGGCATGTTTTGATCAATGGCCATCATGTAAAGCGTTTACTTACAGTTTCCCTACAAACGTGCTGACAAATAGATTAAAAATACATTATCGTGAACATTTAAAGTCAATTTGCCCTAATCTAATAGTGTTATAAACTATATATAAAAAACACTAATAAAAAGTGAACTCTTATTTTCTTTTGTAAGATTGGCTAAAGAAAAAGTAATTATGCAAGTATATTCAAGGTTAGTCGAAAATCACTCGAATGTAGGGCCATAACTATAGACACCTCAGATATCTCACAAAAATGTAGATGTCATCCGCCTGTAATCCGAAAAATATTTACCCAAATCGAGGTTATCTTGCGTTCAATACATTTCCGACATAAGCCTGCAGTGCTTTTAAATATCTCCTATGAATGAAGGATGCGCTAAATTTATGCACTCAAACACTTCTATAAATTGAAAAGCTGTGGGTGCAGCACCACCGCTGGCAGTAAACACGTTGACGTATGACAGACGGCGCGCGAATAAGAGCCCAAAGATCAAACCCAGACCAGGGTGTTCAGCTAATCTTTGTGTGTCCACTGGGGCAAAGCGAGCGTACCGCACGCAGGTCGAGATCAGTCTAATACCGGATGACGGAGTCAGTGGCAAAAATTAATGCGCTCATTTATGAGTGGTTTTTTTCCCCTGTCCTCTCAGCGGAGCAAAACCTCTCTCTGGTCTGTAGCTGGAATAGCAGGACCTGTAGGTCACAGGCCCTAAGTGAAAGGTGTGCCTTACCTTTGAGGCACCTCGGATTCTACGCTTATTTTATTGTCAGTGAGCAAACGTATAATTCTTAAACTGCTAAAGCCCTTAAATTAAATTGAAATATTATTCTCCCGGGATAAGAGGACTAAACACTGCTCTTTCATATTGCCTTTATTTCCTTCTCTCTATCGTTTCCATTTCAGCTTATGCTATCAGTCCTGTCTCACAGACATTTTTGGGTTGTTCAATGCTAACCCGAGCGATCTGTGAATATCTTTATTATATCTTTTCTCTTCGTTTTTTTTCCCCTCTGTTCACGTGCCTGTCTTCTTATTTGCCCCCCCCCCCCCCTCTCTCTCTCTCTCTCTCTCTCTCTCATATATATATATATATATATATATATATATATATATATATATATACATATGTGTGTGGTTTTCTATTTCCCTCTCTCTTTTACATGTATTTCTTTTTTTTCTGCTTCTTCCTTTTTCTCAAAAACTCTCTCTACCTATTCTGCCGCCTCCCTATATCTTTGCCCCTACTTATCTATCTGTCTATCCCTCTCTGTCTCTGTCTGCCCCTTTCTCTCTCTCTCTCTCTCTCTCTCTCTCTCTCTCTCTCTCTCTCTCTTTTCTCTCTCTCTCACACAAACACACATACACAAACTCTTTCTTTCTCTTCTCGACTCTACCTCCCTTTTATCACGATACTGTCCCTTTCACTCTGCTTATCTCCTCCATGATGTATTCATTAAAAAAAAAAAAGAGAAGAAAAAAGAAAATAAATAAACAACTTATTATTGTAATAAGGCTAAAAATATTTTCGTCTGTTCCTCAATGTATCCTTTCCTTTCAGCACTGCATTTTCAGTTCGCAAGTCCTGCTCGCACATTCCCAGGAAAATTCACAAAGCCGCAAGGATTGGTTGTTTCAATTTTAGCATAGGGCAAAGTTAATGATGATTGGAGATCTAATCAGTAATAATAATTCCGAAGTCGCACGATGAGAAAGAAAGAGAGAGAGAGAGAGAGAGAGAGAGAGAGAGAGAGAGAGAGAGAGAGAGAGAGAAAGAGAGAGTGAGTGAGTGAGAGAGAAGAGGAAGAAGAAGAAGAAGAAGAAGAAGAAGAAGAAGAAGAAGAAGAAGAAGAAGAAGAAGAAGAAGAAGAAGAAGAAGAAGAAGAAGAAGAAGAAGAAGAAGAAGAAGAAGAAGAAGAAGTACATAAAAACTGAGTTGCAAGCTAAAAGGAAAAAACTCTGACCAAGGTGAGTAAGGTCATTGCAATAAGGTAAAGTGGTTATAGGTGAAGGGCAGCCCATCTCTATTTTCCGCTCTTCAACCCTCTCTCTCTCTCTTTCTCTCTCTCTCTCTCTCTGATTCTCTCTCTCTCTCGATTTCTTTTTCTTTCTCTCTCTCTCTGTCTCTGTCTCTGTTTCTCTCTCTTTCTCAACCTGCTGCATCTCTTTCACACTCATTTACCTCCTACCTCTCTCTCTCTCCCTCCCTCCATCCCTATTTGACCCCCCCCCCCCCCCCGTCTAATTTATGGAATCCCTTCCCTTGAAAAACATTACTAGAAGCCGCCGCCTTCCCCCTCCTCCACTTACGATCAATCAGACAAAGAGATCTCCTAGAACCACCTCCATTTAACCTGATCTGCCCCAGGCATCCTTTGCTAATGTACGGTAAACAAACTCCAAAGTTTCACTAATAAAACAATTACTTGCCCCCCCCCCCCCCCCCTCTCTCTCTCTCTCTCTCTCTCTCTCTCTCTCTCTCTCTCTCTCTCTCTCTCTCTCTCTCTCTCTCTCTCTCTCTCTTTCCCTTCTTCTCTCTCTCTCTTCTCTTATATATATATAGTTTGAAGATAAGTTGGAATATATATATATATATATATATATTCTCTATCTCGATGTCCCTTCCGCTGCTTCTTTTAATTAATATATCATGAACTAATTCAAATTCACAGTAAAGTAAATTTTTTGCGTCTTCATATAATTTTTGTGAAAGCTATTGGTAGCCATGATATAAACTTTTTTTTTGGTCAAAAAGAAAACTTATATGTTTTTACTAGAGAAGAAATTAAAAAAAAAAGGTAAGAGAGTTTTAATAAGAGGGCGTGCGTTAAAGAGAGTAGGGGAGTAGGGAGACTTGATAAAGGGTCGCTGAAATACGGGCAGGATAGAAAAGAGGATAACAATTTTCTGACGAGTTTCTGTTTACAAGAAGACGGAAGAAGCGCTTTGAAAGGTTTGTTTAAGAATTTTGTTGGGAGGGCAATTATAAATTTTTTTTTTTCAAAGAAGGAAAAGGAGCCGGCTAGGATATCATGATTGATCTGTAAATTCTAATATTTAACTGTTAGGTTTTATTGTGACCGACACATCTTACGAGGTAGGTTCATTCCCGGATGGGTTTTTTATTTTCCTATTATTATTCAGTTTGATTATGATGGATCGGAATTTTCTTTGTGCACACAGAAAGTGCTCCTAAAAATCAAGGGACTATTCTGTTGCAAGGCTTCATTAAAATCAGGGAAGATGGAGGAGTTATTTGGAAAAGATATGGTCAACCAAGTGAAAAGAGGAAGAAAATGTGGGAGGATAACAAGAAGTCTGTCTGAAGGAACCTAAAGACTAAAATAATGAAAATAATCTAATTTGAATAAAAGAAAATGATGAAAAAGGAACAGCAGGCAACCAGTCAATCATAAAAGTTAAAAAAAAAAGCTAGCAGAAAAAGATAAAAAAAAAGAATTAAACAAGTCTTCTTTAAGCCCAGCCAAATAGAGTAACACGTTACCGGTGCTTATCAATGCACTACAACCACTCCCATCCACTTCACCCTGTAACAAGCATTGTGACCATTATTCATGAAACACTATGATAATTATATGTGTCAACTTAATTGCTTGGTTTAACGAGCACAGAAAAAAAAAAATCACCTCCGACGGGACTCGAACCCGCAATCCCCGGCTAGCACACAATTTTAGCCGATCCGGCTGACTAGGAGGCCGATGCCTTATCCATTAGGCCACGGAGGCGTCCGCTTTAATTTGTAAAAGAAATGACATGTTTAGCCAGCTAGTGAACGCCTTTCTTGTCCTCTTTGTTTGTATTGATTTTTATACATGTACATGAAAAGTCTGTGGTACATTTCGGTACCAATGATGTAAACTACTAATACACACTGGTTGGTACCTCTCTCTCTCTCTCTCTCTCTCTCTCTCTCTCTCTCTCTCTCTCTCTCTCTCTCTCTCTCTCTCTCTCCCCTCCCTCTCTTAATTGAGGCCTATTTAGGACTTTCTTTCCCTTTTTTTTTACTCTTTAATTCAACCTTTTTAAGTAAAGCTTTACTTTCTTGACCTAGATGATGGCCACAAAAAGAAATTAAAAACTCGAAGGACAGCTTTGAACATTGGTTTGTCATTGTTATTGTTTCATAATGTTATATAAGCTTAATAGCACGTCCGTGGAACAGTTATAGTGTTGCTTAAAACTTTTCAGATTTTTTTGTCTGTCTCTCTCTCTCTCTCTCTCTCTCTCTCTCTCTCTCTCTCTCTCTCTCTCTCTCTCTCTCTCTCTCTCTCTCTCTCTCTCTCTCTCTCTCTCTCTCTCTCTCTCTCTCTCTCTGTCTCTCTCTCTCTCTCTCTCTCTCTCTCTCTCTATCTGTGTATATATATATATATATATATATATATATATATATATATATATATAGATAGATAGATAGATAGATAGATATAGATATAGATATAGATATATTATATGTGTGTATGAGAGTTTTTATCCATACCTCTGCCTGTCAGTGCTTATCTCCCTCTTTCCGTCCGATTATCTGTCTTTTCTCACATAATTTACGCTCTCATTTTGTGTCTCTTCTCCGGGTATTTTGTGGGGCTGCAAGTGTCTTTTCCAGTCTGCTTAACTGCCTGCCATAATCATTGCCTCCCTAACCTATTCCTTTCTCTCTCTCTCTCTCTCTCTCTCTCTCTCTCTCTCTCTCTCTCTCTCTCTCTCTCTCTCTTTCTGTCTATCTATCTATCTATCTATCTATCTATCTATCTATCTATCTATCTATCTATTTATCTCTATCTATCTCTCTCGGAGTTTCCGTTTTGTTGGATAGAATTTACTCAAACAAAGTAAAGATTGTTCATTCATCCTTTCGCTACTTCCATAATCGTCGTTTCCAATATCAAGCTTTAAGTTTAAAAAAGGGTCTGTATAGCCTGATGGAAGTCCTTTTTTGTTAAAAGAACCATAAAGCCTCGCATGCGAAAACATTAGTATAATGTCAATATAATTCAAAGACGACAGACAAAACAAAACTCCTCTATTTCAAACAAGAATCATTATTAAGATCCAAAATGAATCTCTTATCTTCTCATATTTGGCCTCCATTTCATTATTCAGATCACTTTTGCAATCAAACAAAAGAAGAAGAAAAAACAAAACAAAACGATAAACCTAGAAGGGATTGAGATAGCTTGAGAGAGCTTTCTAATAACAAAATTGACAAAACAAATTATGCTGAATCTATAACTGAATGGGTTTTTTATACGGCTAATTGAAAGAGTACGACTATTTTATGACATTTCTGTGAAGCAATATGCGATATTCTGTCGCTCTTCCAAATTTGTGAATCAGAAGAAACTCTCTCAGACCGGCAAGCGACAAAAAGGTATAGACCTGAAACTCAGACTAGAGAAGGGGAAAAATTTTGTTTTAATCTCCTCAAGGCAAAACAAGTTAAAACCAAGATAGACATTATATCATTAACCGGCTGCACACAGTTTTGTAAACACCTGTCAGGGTAGAGTAAATCATTATGGTGCAAAGTCAACAAAAAGCCATTACAAACTAAATGGTACGTGTGTTGTATTGGGCTGAAGGAACAGGATTTACTCACAAGACTTACATCATGACATTGCATGGGAAAAGAAGATGTATTTATTTTTCTTATAAATCTCTTCATGCAATAAATTTGGTGTCTGTGGGAACTCATTTCAATTTTCTAGTTAACAGCTAAGAATATAAACTTGATGAAACACTGCACACGCTGAAGAGACTAACTCCAACACTTGGGAATTTAGTAGTAGAAAAAGAAGTGAACTCATTGTTGAGATTTCGAGATGGTATTCTTTATAATGAAAATTGACAGTTTGTTTTAGAAAAAGATGTTATGGTGGAGGCATAAAAATAAAATATCTCTTGAATCTTTGTAGGCCTTTCAAATACTTTCTTTAAAAAATTATTGGCAGTATAGAGTCCTGAAGTAAAAAAAAAGATGCAATGTAAAGTAAATGCTAAAACTAAAACTAATTAATATTGAAACAATGGCAAAATAACATTGAAAAAAAAAACTCATTATAGATGCGTCTTCTGGCATGAATATGCAAATGGAAGTGAGGTTTTAAAAGAGTGATTATTATCGGATTTAACATCAACAATATTTTCAAATAAGAAAAAAAATAAGTTTGTTTTAGAAAAAGATGTTATGGTGGAGGCATAAAAATAAAATATCTCTTGAATCTTTGTAGGCCTTTCAAATACTTTCTTTAAAAAATTATTGGCAGTAGAGTCCTGAAGTAAAAAAAAAGATGCAATGTAAAGTAAATGCTAAAACTAAAACTAATTAATATTGAAACAATGGCAAAATAACATTAAAAAAAAAACTCATTATAAATGCGTCTTCTGGCATGAATATGCAAATGGAAGTGAGGTTTTAAAAGAGTGATTATTATCGGATTTAACATCAGCAATATTTTCAAATAAGAATTATAATAATAAAAGTATCAAAATCGCTGATTAACAACATTGATTCTTTTTTTTTCCTCCACACGCATTATAGATCAGAATTATAGGATAAAAAATATCACAAGAATCAGATAGAAAATAAACAATTAGCGTTTAACATATTCAAACCCAAAAAAAAATATTTTCTTGCTTCATCGAATAAGCGCTAGTGTTAGTTAAAAATTATGCAATTCATTTGCTGTTTTAGGGTATTTGAAACAAGATATTCATAAAACCAAGTATTCTAATAAGTTTTTATCTTATTCGAATTACAAAACAAGTTCGCATTTGATATTTTAAAATTAAATCAAAAAGTAATAAATTCTCTCAACGCTTAACAAAAAACCATTTCCATTTCAGTTTTCAAATGTGGTCTTTTAATTACTCTTCCATAAATTTCAACTTAAAAAAAAGCAATTTAAAGAAGAAAAAAATTACTAATCACCTGCACGCCCGGAATGGATCTTTAATATTGATGCCTCTCTCTCTCTTCTCTCTCTCTCTCTCTCTCTCTCTCTCTCTCTCTCTCTCTCTCTCTCTCTCTCTCTCTCTCTCTCTCTCTCTCTGTCTGTCTGTCTCTCTCAACCATTTAGCTCCATCATGCAGCTATCTTTCATTCTGTTAACATCTTGTTCGTTGGGAGAAATTTAATAGCTAAAGAGCTAGGCTGAACGGAGATTTTGAAAATTGTGGAACAAAGAACAAATAAAAGATATAATCTATTTATCTATCTATCTATCTATCTATCTATCTATCTATCTATCTATCTATCTATCTATCTATCTATCTATCTATCTATCTATCAACTTTTGTATTTCTTAAAAAAAATGAATAAATGAAAAAGGTTAAAAATAACGTGTCAAATAAAGCGCTTGTTAAACTTCTCTTTTGGAGATAACGGCTAAAACGTTAGAGAAACTGGATTTACCTGGAAAAATATTATTATGAAAATAATAATTGTTTACACGCTGCATCATAAAAACTAACGAAATAGGTTTCGAAATAGAATCAGACTTGAAAAAGTTGATTCTCCCACGACTGCCAATTAGAGGAAAGAGGTGACTTCAAGACAGCATTTTTATTGTTCGCATTGATGTGAATTTTTTATCGGAAATCTTTTTATTCCAAAGATAAATAAGCAGGCCTAGAAATGGATTAGTAAAATTATAACGTGTTTTTTTTTTTAAATTACAGAAGAAGCGTTAGATAATCGAATTTTTTTTATAATTCTGTTGATTATTTTTTCTGCAAGGCATGTTTTAATCTTTAATTCAGAGGCTTTTACAATTTTAGCAGCAGAAGCATTCGGAAAGATAAGAAAATAGAAACCTTAAACAGATGTATTTATTAAGTAATACAATGTCTATGCACTTTAAAATGTTAGCCACAGGGTGAAAAGAGCGAGAGAGAGAGAGAGAGAGAGAGAGAGAGAGAGAGAGAGAGAGAGAGAGAGAGAGAGAGAGAGAGAGAGAGAGAGAGAGAGGGAGGAAGAGGTAGAGACATACAAATAGACAGACATGCATAAAGCAAAAGTTAATAGATAGAGTATAATTTTGTTAGTGAGTGAGTGAGAGAGAGGCAAACGGACAGACAGAAAGAGAATGATAAACACATTTCAAGCAGATAAGTTTACATTTTACATTATTATTTTTATTTTGATTTTAACAACTTTGAGAGATTTCTGTGCTTTAAATCAATTATAAGAATCAAATTTGCTTATCAGTTGGGCTTGCCATATACTTTCATTTTCTGTTTTGGGCCATGAGAGAAAATTCGAAAAAAAATGTAATTATTCATGTTCGCCTCCTCCTCTTCCACAACCACCAACTCCTGCTTCTCCTCCTCTTCCTCCTCCTCTCCTTCTTTTTCTTCTTCTTCTTCTTCTTCTTCTTCTTCTTCTTCTTCTTCTTCTTCTTCTTCTTCTTCTTCTTCTTCTTCTTCTTCTTCTTCTTCTTCTTCTTCTTCTTCTTCTTCTTCTTCTTCTTCTTCTTCTTATTATTATTATTATTATTATTATTATTATTATTATTATTATTATTATTATTATTATTATTATTATAATTATTATTATTATTCAATTACTACTACTACTACTAACTACTACTACTACTACTACTACTACTACTACTACTACTACTACTACTACTACTACTACTACTACTACTACTACTACTACTACTACTACTACTACTACTACTACTACTACTACTACTACTGCTACTGCTGCTGCTACTACCACCACCACTACTGCTATTATTATTATTATTATTATTATTATTATTATTATTATTATTATTATTATTATTATAATTATTATTATTATTCAATTACTACTACTACTACTACTACTACTACTACTACTACTACTACTACTACTACTACTACTACTACTACTACTACTACTACTACTACTACTACTACTACTACTACTACTACTACTACTACTACTACTACTACTACTACTACTACTACTACTACTACTACTATTATTATTATTATTATTATTATTATTATTATTATTATTATTATTATTATTATTATTATTATTATTATAATTGTTACGTCTACTACTATTATTGTTCTCCCTTGTTTTTCCTTTCAGTAAAATCAATTAGAATAAATTGTATTTCAATAAACGATTATAGTGCTAAAAATGTTGAATGCAACGTTTGTTTTTCTTTTATCCCGCACACCATACCCTCTCTCTCTCTCTCTCTCTCTCTCTCTCTCTCTCTCTCTCTCTCTCTCTCTCTCTCTCTCTCTCTCTCTCTCTCTCTCTCTCTCTCTCTCTCTCTCTCTCTCTCTCTCTCTTACTTTAATTATTTAAACAAAATCTGATCTGAACCAGATCTTACGAAAGAACATAAAAAAGAAAGAAATCGGCCAAAGATGAATATTAATGAGAGCTTGAAAGGATTTGGACAGCAAACTGTGGTTAAAGAAAGGGAAAGATGAAAAAAATAGCCTTATGCGAAAAAATGTCGAAGGCATGAAAAGAAAGAAAAAAATAGGACATTAATTTAGTCAAAATATAGGAAGGACGCTGACGAGCTTTAGCACAGTTACATAACGTTTAAGCCTGTAAAAATAAAGTAAATGAGAAAGCAAATTGGAAATTTGTTGTTAGCAGATTCGTTATTGTGTTAAGAATGATGATCATGATGATGAAGATGATCATGATAATGATAAATATATTTGTGTGAATAATGTTGCTGCAGTTGATGTTCGCAATTTTGATGATGATGATGATTATGATGATAATGACAAATGGGGATAATCACGAGATGATTGTTGAAAATTGTGAAGCTATTATTGTGTATAGCGATAATGATGGTAAAGACGACGGTGTGGAGGAATGTGACAATAAAATTCATGTTGAAGATGGTGATGATGTCTATGGTGATGAGATAAAAAGGCGGTAAAGACAATGGTGATAATGAAAACAAAATATTCATAATGGTGATAGTGAAATTGTTGATTGATAATATGCTGATGCTGATTAAATTGTTTCTTATCATGCCGGCAGAGATCTTGCCTCTGTTATTACTGAAGAAGATGATGATAGTGGTAGTGGTAAAAATGATACCGTGAATGAGGATGATCGTGATAAACAGAATGATAATGCGTAACATGATATTGATGGCCTTTGTCATGATATAACGGAAATGTTGTTCCAATGTTGACAACATGGTACTAATGAAATTATAGCAAAGTTAAACTGGTCTGTGGCCTGGATTGACACGCGACATAACTAATTTATCATAACACACTCAGCGACTACAATCATGATTGATGAAGTACTTATAGGTAGTGTCAAGTTTTCATAAAGAGATCGAATAGAATTTCTTGGATAGCGCAGCCTGCGTTGCATTATTCGTAATCGAAATTATCAATGTGAAAAGAATGGTGTAGACAGATTACAAATTAAAAAAAAATGACCATGTCAGATCACTACTGATTACGGTACATTTTTTACAATGGTTTAATTTATCGTTATGAAAGAATGCGCGGCTGTGATAAAATACGTCGCCGTATTCTTGAATTATTTTTTCCCACGGCGGTAACTCTGCAAAACAAGTTTTATATAGATTTTTGTTGTATACAATTAGCGCACAACATTTCTTTTCTGGGGATTAACACATGAAATGTCTCAAAAGAAGACTAAAAAAGGGTTGCTTCTTCCTGCCGTGTGGATATTTTTTTAAACTGTCATGGTTTTGAAATCGCATTATGATTTCTTTGCGGGGATATTTCCACCGTTCTGTCGCATTTTGTAGGAATTTCTGTAGAAATGTTACTGATCCACTGAAGATTATAGAATCATACCAACCCTTTATAGAGCAGGTCAAACTTCATTTCTCCTGATTGTAAAAAAGCGTGCAAGTTACGATTAACAACCATTTTCATTGCTTCTCGGCCTTCTGGACAAACCAATTATCATTTTTCAGTGTAATATCAAAAACAAAAGACAAAAAAATTCGCTCTAGAGCGTTTAAGATTGATTTTCCACACATTTTTTTTTAAATAACAACAAATCCTCGTCTTAGTGGAGCTGCTGGAATTGCTGAACAATATATCCTTAAACTGTCATGTTTTGCTCAATGTTACAGAACTGTGAATAGCTGAGTTGCCTAGGGAGGCTGCAACAATGCGTTTGGATGGCTAGCCGCAGAATGATAGAATAGTTTAACAAGAGCATCTATATCTGCCCCATCATATTTTCTTTCCATTTCTTTTTCTTTAAAATTGCAGAGCAACTAAAACTTTTGTGAGACGGAAAGAAAGATGTAATATCTCCTGAGCCTCTCTCATTGTCAAAAATGAGCATACATGTACTAAATAATACGATAAAATATTTTTTTCATTCTGCAGCAAATTAATTTTATGAAGTTGAAATGCGTTAACAGGTAAAAGAGAAAAACTGTAAATATAAATTTTATTTACAATCTTTGAGAGTTATACTATTTGGATTAATGTCTTTTCTAATTCAAGAGAATTAGAAAGGCAAAAAAGAAAAGGAGGGGGGGGGGGATAGAGGGGAAGCTAAAAGTTCGAGTCAAAGAAATTAAAGTCACGACAGAAACGTTGAATGGTATATGCTATGCTTGGTGAATAGCATGTGTAATCACGGATATTTACGGCTGATTAGGACTTTTGCAACGAATTCCGCCAAAGAGCATATTAAGTGAGAAGCATCACTACTTACGCAGCTGTTTGATTTAAGGTGTCACATCGATGAGACGAATGAAACTAATGCAGGGGTAAGGATTCGGAAGGTGCAACGAGACGAGCAGGTCACGAGACAAACCGAGCGGATTGAAACCAGGGAAAGAGAAACTGGAAAATAATTTGGATAAAGAGACTAAACAGAGACAAAGAAAAGAAAGGGAGGAGGATAGATAAATATAGATAGAGAGATAGAGAAAGGGAAAGAGAGAAAGAGAGAGAGAGAGAGAGAGAGAGAGAGAGAGAGAGAGAGAGAGAGAGAGAGAGAGAGAGAGAGAGAGAGAGAGAGAGAGAGAGAGAGAGAGAGAGAGAGAGAGAGAGAGAGAGAGAGAGAGAGAGAGAAGTCAATTGCAAACCAAATCCTAGAGCAGCCTGAAGACGGCATATTGCCTCTATGTAACTTACCTTATTTTTCTTTTTGGAAACCCTTGAATAAATCCGGTCCATATTTCACTTCTCGAAAATCTTTGGTAATCTGAACTTGTTCTGCAAGAAAGAAAAACCCATTGAATTGAGTAAATACGTTTCGCCCCCCCACCCCCCCTTTTTTTATGAAAAGCTAAGCCAACTACTTTAAATTTACAGAAATTAATAATAATAATAATAATAATAATAATAATAATAATAATAATAATAATAATAATAATAATAATAATAGTGATGATAATGATGATAGAGTGACTCATCGCTGACCTCGCATGCTTTTGAGTTGCATTTTAACGCTTTTGACATTATATTATAACACTTTGTTCTATTTCTTTATGCCCCCTTTGTCCTGGACAATCTTTATCCCATTACTTTACCTTTCTCACTGTTTCACGCAGCCCAATTTTTAAACCCCTGAATTGATAATAATATGTGGCCATAGCTCGTTTGTTACAAACAAAACTTTGGTCTTTTTTTATTACAAGAGACCGTCTTTATGGGACATACTGAATTTTGGTGAAAAGACAACGTCCAAGACCTAAATTGACGAGGTTGTGGCTCAAACAAGATACTGATTATACAAAACGCCTCGATCGATTAAAGAGCATGCAAATTTCAATGAGGTCATTGGCGCCGCCTAACACAATGCAATATTTTTTTTCATTGAAATGAGTTCGCTGGTTTCCAAGGAATTATTGGGAAACTCCTGATCTAAGAGAGCTACTCCAAATATAGCTTTAGTAGGTCACAAAGGTCCCAACTCATACGAATGTAGAGTAAATTTAATGAAACTCACTATTAAAAATTGAAAAAAAAAAAAACAACAAAACACCAGGTTACAAACGTTGGGGAGGATAGGGATTTAATCCCATCCTCCAAATAGCCTTGATCTTGCCATTCATCTTTTAGAACGATTTCATTATCACTTGTCTGGGAAAAAAATTTGACGGTGCGGTGTTGATCATAATTATTACCTATTTCAAAAGTAGGGAACCAGCTGAAAATCTTGATATTAACTTTCCAGGGAATGGATTTTAACCTTGCTTGTGCGGTAGAAAAAAAAATCTAAAAAAATTATGTCAATCAACATGGAAAAAGCAAAGAAATAAACAAAAAGAAATTTTGAATTTCTTGAATAGCGTCTAGAGATGCAAGAGAGAGGACCGTTTTGTTTTTTGTTGTTTTTTTTCACGAAAAAATTGCACGGACTATTCGAATTGGATCTAGATGGTAAAGGTGTATTATTATTTTATTTTTTTTGGGTTGATTAGAATGTCTGAATTGGAAAGAAGAGAATCTTTTTTATTTTGAAAAACAACATTACCCTGCCGCCAGGGTACACCAATGTTAGCGTGAGATATGTCTTGCAAGTGAGGACATCATTCATAAGTGGAAGTAATTTATATTTGATTCAGAGAGCTCATTAAAGTTATACAGGAATAAAGAAAAACATACGAAAGATAAACTGAAACAGCAGAAGAGAAACAAGGTTCTGCAAGAAAATTATTTTTGACTCAACTGTCAGATGTTATTGTTGAAATTGTAACAAATTCGAAGATTTTTGCGATACTGATGAAATGTCAGCTAGGCTGCTATGATAAATCTTTGGCCCCAATAACTCATTAGATATTGCGAAAAAAAAATCCATCAATCCATAATGCATTTTTATCCTACAATATAATCATCCATATTATTCAATTTAAAAAAAAAGAAAAAAAAAAAAAGCGGAATAGAATCGTTTCACAACTTATAAACCTACACCTGAGATTTACCCTTAATGATATTTAATACAAAAATGATAATTATTAAATTAAAAAAAAACCAACAACAACAACAACAACAACAAAAACAACGACAATAATAGCGATAAAATCGAAAAAAAAAAAAAAAAAAAAGAGAAAAAAAATTATGAGGAAGAGAATATTTATCCTTTAAGTCTGACCATGTGAAAAGTTATAAATATATATCTAGATCTATAGCATACGAGAACGTATTGATATAATGTGGGTTTTTTAAACACCAATAATTAATACATAAACAACTGGCTAATACTCACATGAGTGGTAAAGTGAAGGCCTAATGGTTGTGGTACCCAAAGTAATAGCGCTTGTCTCGGTGCGGTCAACAAACACAGTGCGAGGGAGCAAAAAGAGCAGCTCGGCAACATTACTGTGAGTCTGTGTGAGGTGCGAAGAGTGGTGGGACGCCGCTAGGTCACGGGTGGGACAGGCTTGTGGACTTATTACGGGCGGTTTATGCGAGCATGCGTCTAGTCATGCTTTTAATATAAACAGCATAAGGATGAGTCAATGTAATGTTTCCATGAGGTTTAACATTGCTTTATAAAATTTGAAGACGATTCTTTTCCGTTCATGAACTCGTTTAAAAAAAAATTTTTGAAAATTGTGGAGGTGAGCTTGGGGAATTCATTGATTGCAACAACAATATTAGCTCTGTAATCACAAGCCCACAGTAGCCAACGGACAGTCTAAAAAATTAGCTGTGCATTAGTTATCAAGAATATCTGCAACTAAACATTTTGCGCATGGTTTCCCGGAATTAGCAAAGCAGTATGTGATGAGATTGTTAGGCCTATATAACAATAAGTCAAAAATAATCTTGTTTGAGTTGCGAAAAAAATTGATTGTGACGTACGATATTTTTTGTGATTATGAAGCTCCCAATACTAGCTTAGAGCTCTTTGGTAAGAATAGGATAGTTCTAGTCTAAAACTAATTAGCCCTAAATTTTATTCATATAGGTCTAGTGGAAGTAAAATTGTATCCTTTTATTGACATAAAAGAGACAGAAAAAGCAATCAATCAGTCTATATCGGTGCTTTCCTGGGTCCAGAGTTGACCAGAAATCTGACGCCACACCTCTCTCTGGTTGGCCAATCTCGTACATTCTGCCAAGATGTGACTTGACCACTCCTTGATGTTGTCGCACCACTGAGCCGGAGGCCTGCCTCGTAGTCTTCTGCCCTCCATCTTGCCTTCTAGGATGTTTTTCACAATAATTGAGTCGTGGCGCTTGGTGTGGCCGAAAATTTTGAGTTTCCTTGCTGTTATTGTGTTTAGCTCGTGTTTTCTCAGTTTCAAATTCTTAAGAACATCTTCATGTTTCATTTTCTGTTTTCAACAGAAAAAAGCAAAAAAAAAAAAAAAAAAAGAAAAGACACAGACGGAGGCGAAGGGAGGGAGACAGGGAGATAAAGATAGACCGACAGAGAATGAAACAGAGTGGAGAGAGAATTGTTATTGCTGTTCTCAGTCATATTTTCTTCTCTTTTTCTTTTTTTTTTTTTTTTTTGCTGTTGTTATTGATGTTGTTGATATTATTGTTGTTGTTCCTCTTCTTTCTCCTTCTTCTTGTTCTTTTTCTTGTTCTTATACTTCTTCTTGTTCGTGTTCTTCATCTTCTTCTCCTTCTTCTTGTTCGTGTTCTCCTTTCTTCTTCTTCTTCTTCTTCTTCTTCTTCTTCTTCTTCTTCTTCTTCTTCTTCTTCTTCTTCTTCTTCTTCTTCTTCTTCTTCTTCTTCTTCTTCTTCTTCTTCTTCTTCTTCTTCTTCTTCTTGTGCAGTAGTTGCGAATATTTAGACTTCACAAGTTGTTTCAATTATTTTACCCTCTGATAAATTCTAGTATTTATTAAGAAGAATTAAAAAGGATAAAGCTCCTTTAAATTGGATTTGATTTGATCATTGAGTGTGCGATCGGAAAAGACTAACAACCATAATCATACCATCGGACCTCATCCGACTTGTTTTGTGTTTGGCACCAATGGGTCCACACAGACTTTTGTTGAAAAAGAGAAATGCCAGAATCTATCGCTTTTATCGTGCACTGCTCTTTCACATATCTGCTAGAATCAAATTTTAGTCTAGCATAGATTTTTCAAGAGATCTAAAATTTAAAATGTATCTGAAGGTCTTAGGTGTCTGAAGATGTACCTAAAAAGGTCACCGAGAGTTACGCGCCTTGATTAACTGGCACTCTTAGACCAAAGGGATACATACTATTAGGGCTAGTTCCTAGTTTATGAATTTATATGCCTCGTTCTTCACTAAAAACAGACAACAGAAACTTAATTTTGCTTGAATTTTGCACTTGCAAAGTCGAACATGCATACTAAATAAATACTACTCTTAAAAACCTTATCTAAATCTAAAATTGTGTATAATTCTTTACAAGACTCTCGCAGAGATAACGATCTAGCTAAGATCTAGATCTATGTATGTTGCTTATGTTCTAGTTTGGTGTCACAACAGATTGTACTTAAGAATAATTTATAAGTACCGAAGACCCAGAGAGAAGAGACTAGAAGTTCACTGGCACTTTATACATTAATTTAATTATCCAAATTCACTTAGAGAGAGAGAGAAAGACAGAGAGGAGACAAAGAGAAAGAGGTGCATAGTGAGGAGAGAGAAAAAGAGAGGAAGACAGGGAGGGGGAAAGAGGAGAGAGGGGAGAGAGAGAAGAGAAAAAAGAGATAGAAAAAGACAGAGTGGGAGAAAGAGAGAGAAGAAAGAGAAAGAAGAAAACAAAGGGAGAAAAAGAGAAGGGATAGGAGAGAGAAAAGAGAGAAAAGGAGAGAGAGAGAGAGAGAGAGAGAGAGAGAGAGAGAGAGAAAGGGAAGAGAGTAAGAGAGAGAGAAAACGTGACAGAAAAAGACGGAGTTGGAGTAAGAGAGAGACAGGGGAAGAGAAGAGAGACAAAGAGAGAGAGGGGAGACTGGAGAGAGAAAGGAGAAAGGGAGAACGGAGAGAGAGAGAGAGAGAGAGAGAGAGAGAGAGAGAGAGAGAGAGAGAGAGAGAGAGAGAGAGAGAGAGTAAGAGATTACCGCCGAAAGTCAAGAAATCTCAGCTGGCATGCGATTACACCTCAACAGCACGGTTGTCACAGATATTCACAAAGCCTTTCTTGTATACATTGGTTTTTTTTTGTTGTTGTTGTTGTTGTTGTTGTTTTTTTTGTTGTTTTTTTTTAATGTGTTTTTTTTTTAATTGAACCTGTTTATGCCTTTATATTGTCTAGAGTAAACCTATATATTGATGATTTAAAGTCAATTTATTATTTTCCGACTCTGAAAAGTAGTTTCTGCATTAAAAAAATAACTAACTTTACCATAATTCAGACTGTTTGTCAGGTGTTCATGGAAGGTAACTCTCGCTGAAATTTATCAGGGATATTGTCTAAAACCAAAAGTAAAAATACCTAGAAACCAAAGTAGGCCCAAGAACGGTGATCTGTTGAACTTACAGCCAGGATCAAACCCATCCAATTCAGTTAGTTAATATGCTTCTTGATGAATTAGAAAAGTTGTACAAAGTAATGATTATTAGTGGGTCTAATTTGTCTGTGGGGTAACTGCGAGAGCCAACTGACGCCGAACTAAGAATATTGATCCTAAAGTTGCGGTGTCGCATACAAATGGATCTAAAGATCTAATCTACATTTTCTAGATCTAGATCTAGATCCTCTAGAATCTTGAACTTTGACAAAAAAAATTTTCTTACCCATTATTTCAGTTCCAAAATCTGACAAATCAGCCTGTGAAGGAAATCAAGAGATAATTCAAGAATAAGATTTGATTGAATAAGTGAAAACAAAATGAGGAGGAGAAATATTGTGAGCTATTAAAGTATTATTAACTTTAGCCATGCACACTCTGAACTTAGTTTGGAGGATTACAGCCAAAAAAGTATCATCACTTAACAAACATTGCGACTCTAGAACTAGAAGTGCATTATTCCCACTGAGCTTGGTCATGGATGTGTGTTAAATTTTTTTTTTTTTTGATTATTCAAAACTTGTAACTTTAGACTGTATTCCTTAGCAGCAATTTGATAACATACAGAACATTGCAAAGGCAGGTAAAGATTAAGTAGCACACCTGAAAAACAATTCTTACAGTCTTGTGACTAAAGGACATGCAGTCAAGCTACAAAAGTCTGTCATTAAAAAGAATGAATTTGACTTTTTAGGCTATGATCTCTTCAAAGACAGTCCAGAACTGTCATTTGAAAAAATAAAAGCCGTCCAGGATACATCACTATGCATGCAGCAGTCAAAGCTTATCTTTGAATGATTAACTACTATACGCAGCTCATAAAAAATGTATTTACAACCTCGCTTTTTTTTTACTTTTGTGCTCCCTTAAACTCTTTTGACTTCTGACATCTATGGTACTGATTCATTATGGTCTGAAAAAAAAAAAGACCTCTCATTCTGATATGATATTTAAATTATGCACTATCCTTGTTTGTCTCACCTATATGAAATCATTTATCAATTAATCATTTCTGCTTCAAAGTCACTAAGTGAGACGCAAAAAAAAAATTGTGGTTAATCAAAAAAGAAAGACAATGACATGTTGCATGTGTGTCATGATAAGAACATATCAAAGTTCATTATCAGTGCTGTGGGAAAGAGTTCATTATTTGATCACCATCACATTTTCAGAGTTGGGCTTTCATAACAGGAGCTTCAAATTACACTTTAAACTATCTCAGTTTGTGCATTGCAAATGCAATTTAGATCCAGATTTGTTACATACAGAGGGAGATTATTTAACTTTTAACTAAATTTTTTTCTGGGTGTGTCAATTTGTGTAGCTCCTACTGATTCCAACTTAATTCTTAAGATAATGTACAGTTGTCATTTTTCTTAAAATGTTAATAAAAGGAGAGAAAAAAGACTGTGTCTGTGGGTGTATCCATGCAAACTTGCATGATGCATTTTTTGCAAATGAATCGATTTTAACTGTCTAGAGCACTGTGATATGCATGCAAAAAATTTTGCGGCTACAAGGATGGATTTCTTTTTAATGCCTTTATTCCCACATTTGTTAAAAGAATTGAAATATATATAAAAAATAGGATTTTAAAAAGACTCTTTATTCTCAGGTTCTTGCTATTCCCATTTCACTATCAATGGGTTTTACTGTCTTCATGGCAAATGAACCCTTTGTTAAATTATTGGCATTTTTTTCTTTTACTTCATTACATGTATTCACGCACAAGCTGTTAACAAGAGCAAAACCAGCACTGTAGGCCAGGTCTATGATTTGTTTAACTGAGCAAAGTTTTGCTTCTGATGTGGATCAAGTTTATAATGGTGTGGCAAAAAACTTAGCTTTTGACACATTTGTGTTCATCATTACAGTCACCATATATATGTTTCAGTTTTTCTCTGCCCATCACATAGCTAAAAATGCCTTTGTCATTTTCTATTGTTGTGTGTCAATCATATTTTTTGTATGAACGTCACTTAAAACTGCTTTATAGTGATCTTTACTGTCCATGATATTTGAAACATTCTTCTCAAGAACCAATATTTTTTCACCCTATTTGAGTTTTGTTACACCAAATCTGATGAAAATGTTGCATTCTCAGGATAGCTGCTTGCAGCTGATGTTCATTCTTGTCTGTTTAAAGCTAAATCTAAGAACTTTTTTCTTTATGTTTACACCAAATTTGTGAGGAACTTCTGCACTAAAATAAATAATGCACTTTTCAGGTCACAATTACTTTGGAATGACAAATTTTAGAGTTGAAATTAAATTGGCCTTATAATCCTTTTTTTTTAAATACTTTTCTTTTTTTTCTTACTTTTCATTGGCATCTAAAAAATAAAAAGGATTGAGAAATCTCAATTTTTTCTTGTGGGAAGATGGAACGATTTAATATTGAGTTGGATAAAGATACCAGAAAAAAGGTAAGAAATATAGACAACTGGTTAATCTCTTCTTTACTTGTACATATGTATGTATTTCACTGATGTATTTCAAGCACATGAGATTTAAACAGATTTTTTTTTTATCAAATAGATTTTAATTGTTAAAATTTCTTATAGCAGCTCTACAAAATGTTTGAATACGATGGAGTATCTTAAGTCAATAACCCTGAGCAGAAAGTATAGGATACTTAAAAACAGAAGTGACTAATATATATGCTCTTTCATTCTACATTCTCTTTCTCTATATAGCATCTCAATGAATTCTGAACAGCTTCTTGAATAGACGGAAGGCCCAGTTAAAAATTATTTTCTTTTATGTATATACAGTTCTACAGAATTATAAGTTTATGTAAGTGTTAGTTATACTACTGCCATTCATACTTATAGTCAATTTTTATTTTTATGGTATGTGAAAAACGAAAATCAAAGTCATTAGAAATATGCAATTTTCTTTTATTTTCACCTCTATACAGTGATATATCTATTGTAAGCAAATATATTGTTTACTTTGAGGGACTTATAAAGATTTTTCATTTCAAATTCACTTTCACCTCACTTAAATTTTGAATAATTATATTTTCCCTTACCAGTTGGATGATGTGCTTCAGCCAATCATTCTCAGAGATAATACTGTTGAAAGGATCATGTCTATTTTCTCAAAACACATGGAACTTGCTAACAGTCCTGATGAAAATCACAGGCAGAAATCAGATTTGTTAATGGGAAATTCATTCATTCGTGAACTTTTGGATGGAACAGGTAAATTTTTCCCCCAAAACAAGAAGAAAGAATAATTTTTAAAAAATAGTATAACATTATATTAAATTCTTTAAATGTTTGAAGAGATACTTTTGAAAGTGATTAGGTAAAATTAAATCATTAAATCATTTTAGAGTGATATCTATTCTTTGTGCTTATCTTTTGTCGGAACACATCTAGTGTAATGGGAATCAGAAAGTATGAATTTTTTTTTTATACTTTTTGTATTTAAGAGTACTTTGCAGAATACATCCAAAGCTTAACTTTTTTTTTCAAAAACCAAATTGACAGAACTATTGATAATAGACATGAGTTTTGGTAATATTTTTACTATTGATTGTATTTAAAAATATAAAAATTATCAATACCAGTGCAGAAAACGAGACAAGTTTTTCATATGTACGTTTGTATGGTTTAAAAAAAATGCTGAACTGTAAAATGAAAAGCCTCCATTTTACCTATTTAGTGAATCTTGACTTTCCTTTATCAATTTGGATTTTTTTTTTCAACTTTCATTTTAGAAATGAAACATTTTGTTGAAAATCTATTTCTTAACACTGTACAGATAATTTATTCTTTGCGTTAACACAAAATGATGAAAAGTCAGAACTCGGCTAGCACATGGACAATTTTTTTTTATCTAGAATTTAACCTGACTTTGATGTGGACATTGATGCCTTTCTGGTTCTATGAATCAAACATGACAAACTTGTCTAAGAAACAACTTTATTGTACAAATAATGCAAAAATGACCACCTCAGTGAGACAATTACACTCATTTTTTTCATCACTCCCTGAAGAGGTCTCAGATTTTCATGAAAGAAATCTATCTCAAAGAGCTGCATTTTTATGTATGTGCTGAAACAGCTTCAAAGGCAATTTTAAATTACCAATCTTTTTTTTTCTCTTCATTTGTAATTAATTCATGTAACTCGAGTTAATCTCATCCCTGGTCACTAATCAGTTACAACATGTTTTTAGAACAAGGTGATTTCCTTGGTCTTGATCTTGGTGGAACTAACTTTCGTGTAGTGAAAGTCAGCTTCAAAGATGGACAAGCAGAAACAACAACTCGGTATTATACACTGTTGGAATCAGTCCTATGTGGACCTGTAGCTGGGGTAGGTTAAGACTAAATCTATAGATTTTCTTTTCTTCCTCTTCCATGAAACTTTGTATGAGCTATACAATAGAGTAAAGCTGATTGGTAAATTTCATTCTTTTAACCATCCTACGAGGTCTTAAAAGAAATATATTGGAGGCGTTTTATCTTTATAAAGAATAATAATAATTACAAGGTTTGTACTAGACACCCAGAAGTCTTTACGTTTTCATAGCTGGTTTTTCATAACCTTAATGTATGATTTCTTTTATCAGTTTTACTTAAATCTTCCTAGAAGTATGAAATTATTTGAGTATTGTTTACATGAAGTTTACAATTAAATGCTAACTATGCATATGAAATCATTTATTTTATTTTTTCATCATATATTTTTTTTTCTTTTTTTTATGCATTTAACTTCAATGTATTTTCCTTTATGACTCAAGAATTTTTGTAGAAAATGAGGAAATGCCTCAAAATGATACATTTTTAGCATTTAGAACTATAGAATCATTAATTTTTATGACAATAATCAAAGTTGTTCTGAATGAAAAATTATTTAAATTATCTTCATGAAAAGAAGATATAGCTCTTTAAAGAAGAGGGGCAGCAATGACTGACAGTTGTTTTTTTTTAAAAGTGGTACATAAAATCACATATAATCCCCAGCTATGTTAGAATCTTAAAACTTCTGTTATTAAGAACCACTTAGTCTATTCTATTCTTGATTTTAGACTTGGATGAGTCTCTAAAAAACAAAAGATATCTTTTTCTCTCTCAAATTCCTTTTAAAGAAAAAGACAGGGGAAGACACTGCCTGACACTAAAATGAAATCTGATTTGTACTGAAATTAGATACCCATGCTTTTCTTCCTTATACAATAATCATATCTAACAACTTTAAAAAGCTTAAAAGCTGGAAGTAATCCAATTTTTGTCTCTTTAAATCATATAAAAGATCAGTTAGATTGAAGGGTTATGATTCGATCCACTTAATTCAAAGCCCCCTATTCCTTTAAATAATTGTGAAAATAGTTCTCTGAGTAGCGAGAGAGTCTTTTATGTGTGTATATGTGTAGCAACATCACATAATGAGACGTTTGGCAGCTAATAACTACTTGGAAAAATGCTATTAAAATGCTATTTTTTCTCAAGAAGACTTAAAATCCTTGTGATTTAAAATGCTTTTACTTCTGAAACAATATGAAAGTTAGGAATTAGAGCAGTACAAAAAAGCGGAAATTTCAAGCTTTCTTTAGGAAAACTGGATTTACCAAAAAATTGCTCTGCCACAAAACCTCTCATTTTGTGACGTCGCTATACATATGCTCCGCCCGTCTACCCAATAGACTAAAGTTTGCAACCAATAACGGTAAGGGAAAGGGATGAGGGTGAGTTAGGGCGCAAGTGTGAGACTTTTGAAGATTGAAAAAGTGGGGAGCAGTGCACACATTATGGTAACTGAACTAACTAGCTGGATTTAGTCAAATGGTCAAACTCTAAGAAGGCCTATTCATTTGGTACAAATTTTGCTGCGTGCCATCACATTATCTGACAAATTGATACTTGACTCAAGAATGAGTGTGGGGAGGGGTTAAAATGCTATTGATATATAGGGCTTTGAACAACAAGAAAGATTTAGGCATTCTTTCTATTCTTCTTTCTCTGTGTTCTGTTATTTTCATGAGTTTGAAGTGAATTGTTTTTTATCCCAAGTCTTTGAAATAAGTGTACTGGGCTGTAATTGTAAAATAAATTAAAGCCGGAGCAACAACAATTATTATTTTTTTCTTTTTCATGTTTTAAGTTTGATGGTGTTTTTAAATCATGCTTATGGAGGATTGAAATTGATGCTGTTAGTTTATTTAGATGGTTTGATTGAACAGGTTTTGATTTTCTTTAATTTTCCCTTCTTACAGGTTTTTGACTTCATTGCAGAGAGCCTTGCAGACTTTGTTGGGCGTTACAGTCTCAACAATCTAGGAAAGAAAGTACCCCTTGGTAGCTTTAATTTTTTATTAATTTATTTCATTATGATTAAAGCAGAGCTTGTTGTAAATTCTGAAAATGTAGATAAACAAGACTAGGGTATCAATTTTTTCGTAAAATTGCAACAACTGGAAATCAAATGACATCAATTAAATTAACCATTAATTATGATTTTTTATGGTAAAATTACAACTGCTGAAAACCAAACAACATCAATTTAATTAACCATTTGTTTATGTTTCAACAAGTTGTCAACAAGATCTTATATGGCAACTGCACTGTGGTACAGATATTTGCAAGTCTAATTAATTTTTCTTAAGTGATATTACAATAGAACCCTATCCTTTTAAGCAGGCTCATCCCTAATTCAAATAAGATTGTATTTCTCAGTATTTCTTTTCTTATATCTCTCTTATTTTTGTAATGAACATTGAGAAACATTTGCTTACCAAACCAAATTCAGTTATTTCTACAGCCCAGACCTTCACATTTATAGGTTCAATCAAATCATTTAGACAAATAGCTTAGGCAAATTTTGCAATTAAATTTTAGTCACAGCCTGGAAAATTTTGGTTATTTCTTTCTTATTAAGTGTAATAAAGCTATAGAGCTTGGAGTTATTTTTTGTCCTTCTTTTTATTTGTAGATGATAATGATGCTTATCCCCACATATACCATCTATACTTGCAATTTGAACAAAATTGAAAAAGCCTCTTTTCTACGGCTGATTTGCTTGAATTTAATAGATGGAAGTTTATTTGTAAAATAATAAATATATTCAAGAATTTCAGGGCCTATTTAAAATCAATGCCATGGATGAGTTATTTTGATAAATTGTTTATATTTTCTTATCGTACGTTTATGTGTGTGTGTTTTTTTTCTCAATTCATACAGTACTAATTTTCCTCATATTCAAACACTATTTTTCAGGGTTCACGTTTTCATTTCCCTCTTCTCAAGTGAGTATCAATCAGAGTGTAATCCTTCACTGGACTAAGACATTGAGGTGTCCTGATGGTATTGGAGATGATCCTGTGGCTTTGCTGGAGGCTGCCATTGCTCGTAAAGCAAAGGTAAAATTGTGTGTATATTTTATGAAGCAAAGGTAAAATTCTGTGTTTAAACTTTGTTTGTGAAATAAGTTATATTGGCACCTGAAAAGAAGAGCCGGTATGTTTCTTTATGGTTTGCCAGTTGATGAAGATTTTAAAAGAAATCCTGCTGAAACAAATTTTTTTTATTCCCACTTTTTCTTTATCTCTTTTTTTTCCTTTGAAGATGCATAATGAATTGTAAGCAATTGAAAAAAATTGCAATTTTAAGAATAGATTGTTCATAATAAAGTGAGTTAAAACGAAGGCAAAGTAATAAAGTAGTTAGCTGATCTGTCCAAAAAAAAGTTTAAGTGAATGGATCTTTATTACATCATTTATAGATTTTACTCTTTTCAAAAACATAGATATGTCAGATTTCACCTTTTTTCATGCTTTAATGTCATTTTGATTTGTTGAATTTTTTTAATTTGATGTTTTCACTTTTTAACCTATCTTTGATTGTGTCAGGACTTGCCAGTGGACATTGTTGCTGTGATGAGTGATACAGTCAGCACCCTCATGGCAGGAAACTATCTGGACCAAAACTGTAGAATAGGTCTTATCCTTGGTAAGCCTCTTTATAATTTCTCATTCTGATTCGTCATTTGCATTAAAAGCTCTGAAAGCCTAAAAGTTTTAACGAAACAAAGAGCATTATGATCATTTTTTATGTTTTAGAATAGAACGGAACACATAAAACTTCTGTTTATTGGATTCTCTTTAGTTGTTCGAAGTGATGACGCCATGCAAATAGTCAACGTGATATCATAAATCATGTCAAATGGACAATGCTGTCATAACATTTTTATTTAAGACAGGTGGGTGTGATAATGGTAGATTTTGTTCTGTTCAAGCTTGTAGAAGAGTCTAATCTTTTAAAGAAAAGATGTCAAGAGTCAAGTCTTATATTCTTTTGTTTTAATGCATTTTTCAAAAGGACATGTGTCAAGCAATAGTATTAATTGAATGAAAAGTAACCTAAGTGCAAGGCTGGACAGGCAAAGACTGTATTTAGACAATTTCTCTCTTTCTAGGACAAAATTCGAATGATTAGAATCTTACTGAGCAATCTATAATTTAATCATATAATCAAGACAGAAATATAGCAATAAACCTTATGGCAATTGAAACAGTTTTTATATATGTACCCAACTTAATGATGCACTGCTTAATGAGATAATCTTAGGCTAAATTCTTTGGTAAATTCACCTCTCTGTCCCTTTATCTTCTCTCCACAGTCTCTCTCTAACTTTCTCAGTTTTGATATCTTGACTCACCTTTTCTTGCACTCTGTTTCCCTCTTAACAATGACTATGTAAATGGCTGGCTTACTCTTTCTTCCTCCCTCATGTATCTTAATATGTGCTTCAATATCTCCCATCTTATTTGATTTTTATCCTGATTGTTACAACTTTTTTATTTTTATTGCCAATTCCTTCAGGTTGTGCTTTTCATTGGTTTTCATTTTAGGAACTGGATGTAATGCAGCATTTGTGGAGCATATTTCAGAAATAGATAAATGGACTGGTGATGATAAAGATCCACAGCATGTAAGTAAATCAGTAAATGACAAGCTAGGGGTTAGAGCACAATTTTTTTTTCTTTGCAATCTAAATAACAAGAATAATTCCTTTCACCAACTTTTCAGTGTTGAATCAATGTATATGTTTGAAAGTACTAGGAAAGTCACCTTTATCAAGTTTTTGAGCTACCAAGACAAAAGCTCTGCATAAGATAAGAGCAATCAGAGGCACCGGTGCAGCAGCTCTGAGGCTCAATGCACACTGAATGTCATGGTAACAATGTGGGCCCCAAAGTTGGATAGCATAGTGGTTTCTAATATTCCCAACTAAAATACATAGTCAGCGGCTGCTTATGATGATGGCATCAAAGATCATATTTGGTAGACTCTAAGTTCTAAGGCAGAATTGCTTGTGAACACTACTGAGTGATAATTTCAGTAGGGCCAGAAGCCAAAGCTAATGAATGCCGCACTATTACATTTTTGTACAAATTCAATAATTTCTCAAGAACTAAGCTCATATTCATAACTGATTTCTCTGATTTTGAAAAACTTTACCACTAGCTTATGCAAAAATTACTTAGTAAGTGCCTTTAGAGGCATTCTTTAAAAATATGCATTTGAAGTTTTTATTTAGGAATCTGTACATGGTTGCGCCTGGTCCTACACATCTCATGTTTTATGGCAGAACTAAAACATGCTATCGCGTATCATCACATTTGACCAAGAATCACATGCTTTGTCAACTCTCTTTGAATTGGCCATTGTAAATTTAAGCAGCTGTTCTAAAACATCTTGACTGGCTGAAACTGTCAGGTTGAGTAATGTGCGCCCAACCCTAAAGTGGCAAGCAAAATAGGGCCACTTGATGTAAGATTGAATAGAGCACTACTAAAATTATGACCGAGGATTTTGGCTGGTTCAAGAAAACCCCACAAGAGAATATTTTGGGAAGGCCATAACACACTGCTGCAAAGTGCAACAAAGCTAGTTCTAAAATTAAAAAGGTCAGTCTGAACAGTCAATCTAAAAATGAAATTTAGAATGAAGATATGAAATGTCTTTGTTACAGCACTTCAGAAGCTGAAAGACCTAGGTGATGATAAAAAGATAGCATCAAAAAGAATAAATCACCAGAACTTCTGAAAGCAATATGAATGGAACACATAGGTCAAATTATAAAGATCATTCAAAGGACATTCCCTTTTTCTTTAAACCAATCAAAACCTTAAAAGCAATCAGCAGCAAAACCAGGTCATTCACTGCGCCAAGATCAGGTTGCAAGACATCTATAAATTTTGATGTAAACTGCTGTATGTACAGTCCAAAATAACCATTCTGCTTCGTCATCTGCACTTTTTAAAGGCTACTTGGGTATGGCAGTATCACGTTGCTTTCCCTCACTAGCCACTCGTCTGGTTAGCAGAAGCAAGGTTTATATTGCATTTTAGATATGAAAAGAGTTAGGTGATATTTTTATGTAGCAACTGCTGCAGACTCAAAATGGAAATATCAAAATGATTTTTTTGTTGCTATTTTTATGGCACTTGTTTGATGTTGAAATCTTCTCTGGCCCCAGGTGATTGTAAATGTCGAACTGGGATCTTTTGGTGACAGTGGCTGCTTAGATGAATTTCGAACAGATTATGAAAGAGAGCTTGACAAGTACTCCAATCACCCATCCTCATTTACGTAAGAATTTCAGATTTTTTTAAGCTATTTATTTTCTTTTGCTACCTTGAAGGCATGATTAGTTCTTTTAGATGAGGTTTTTTTATCCCTCAAAGCCACAAGAAATTTGATATTTTATTATTTTCAAAGGCCAAGAAGACACTCATGTGTATGTAACACTCTTCTATGTTTTCTTTACATTGTGGCTTCCTCGATTATAAACCTGCAAAATTTTGTTAGAGACAAAGAATCGATGAACATTCTCTGAAAGATAAAGTTGATAGAGAAAAAAAAATGTGCAAAGCGGGAAATCGGGGATTAGAAATCTTTTATATAAATTCAATGAAAATATAAAATCTGTCCTAAAATTATTCCTAAAGATGTAATTAAAAAGAAAATTTTATTTAGAGCTGTAGAAATATAAAATCTTTTGTTCTCTCCCTGCATGCTGTTAAAAATCACAAATATGCTTTTTTAATTCTCTTCCATGATATTTTAGTTATGAATACAAAAAGATGCTTCAGAAAACAGTTGCTCTTTTTTCATATCTGAATGTAGATCTTACATTATATTTCCCACTGCATATATACATAGGAAAGTTTTACTTGTACCAAAGTCATAGACAGCAAGAGATGTTAAAGCTGAATAATCCTGAAAACATTTCTGATTGCTTTTGCTTTAGATGTAAAAGTTCAACCCTAATGTGCATAAAGCTTGAGTTGTGTTTAAGATAAATCCAACTGTTTTTTTGTTGTTTTTTTTTTATGTAAAATGTAGGAATAAAGTTGGATGATTAAAGTATGTTGTGTTCAAAAGTAAGAATATTAGTTTTGTGTGTGTGTGTGTGTGTGTGTATAAGGATACTTCATGTACAAATTTATATTTATTTTCTTGCAGGTTTGAAAAATCTTGCGCAGGAATGTATCTTGGAGAATTTGTGCGTCTTATTCTCACACGCCTAATCAGAGAAGGTGTTCTTTTTAATGGCACAGGAGAAAAATTGTTGGAGGGGCGCTGGAAGTTCACTACTTCACATGTCACAGATATTGAAAGGTCCTATACTGAAACTTTATTTTCTATGTGTTTAATTGCCTTACAAATTTTTGAGTCTTAGATACATGATTTAAAATATGCCCAGGATATCTTTTGAAGGCACGCTCTGAGACAAAAGGTACAAATGTCTTGTCAGAGGTTCGAAAAAGGAAAATGTATCAAACGGTACATTCACAATATTCTCATTTTTTTTAATGCAATGGATCTTGAAGACAGAAATTAAGGAAACTCTGAAGTACTTATTGTAATTCCTGTTACAACTCTTTTAAGAATCAATTTTTTCTAAGAGCTTTGAAAGACACTTAACAATCTTTAAGAAGATTTTTAATTTTTAGAAAAGGGAATTTGGAGATAGGAGATGTCAGAGAGTTAGATTTCAAGTTCTATCTAATACTGAAACAGCAATGCTATCATAGGTGGAGCTTTCGAAGAGATTGAGACAGGGATAGTTAAAGCTGAAGACTAGCAGTAAAATCAGTGTACATTCATACTATAAGGGAAGAAAAACCAAAGGTGGATTCTATTAAGTAAAAAGTTGGATAAGCTTCCATCCTGTATCAATGAAAAAAAAAAAAAAGAGAGAATGAAGGTAGAAGAAAACTGCAAATTCAGAGACTTATTCTTGAGAAAAACCTAGAACTTGTAGAAGAAGATAGAATTGTACAAAAAGTGATTGGCTGAGACTGATGGAAAGCAAATTAGAGAAAGAGAAGAGAAACATTTTTTTTTAAATATTCCATGGTCTTTCAGTAATTTTGTTATTACTATACATGAATGCTAATATTATTTTTAGCAAGAACTTAGATGCAGTAAGTCAAAGTTGAAACAGCTTAGTTTCAGTCATTATTATGATATTGGAGTTGATAAGTTTTTACTATCATAGAGTTACTGAGAAGTGAGCGTAATAAAAAATGAATAACACTATATATTTATACACAGTTTACCACTGCTTTCAAAGATATTAAGAAACAATAGAAATGACTGAAAACTCAAAATTTGTTGGAAAAATCAAATCGAAGCATGACCAATGTGGCGACAATCTTAGTGGTTAATTCATTAGCTTGAACAAAAGAAATGCAATGCACTGATTGGCTCAGTTTGTTACTGATTGACTGTACCACAAGGTATTTCTGACTTACAAAAGAAAGAAACAGCAAGTCAACTTTTCAGTTGAAAGGACCAGTTGTCTCAAGAGATATTTTTGAAATAACCTTTTTGTACAGCAATGAAGAAAATAAGGAATTTACATTCATCAAGGCAAGTCGAGATGCAAATCTCTCAATTAAAAAACTCTCTTAATTTCCAGAGAAAAACCACTTCAATAAAGTTTTTATGATGGGATTGTGAACTTTTCGGGAGCCTTTGTTGTATTATCTTTTAAAGCTTCTTAGCCTATGCCGATAATGATACATCAATTTATATTTGTACCTTCAAAATGATTGAGTAGAACTTTTCATCCAATTTTTATTACCAGTTATTGTTTTCACACTTGTTTTTTAATTTTGTGTTTAAATATAATGAAGAACTCTGTTTATTTTTGTCAGTGATCAAGGGACTTCAACAACCAAGACAATGGAGGTCTTAGAGAAATTTGACTTGGCCACCATAGCAACAGCTAAAGATGTGGCTATAGTGAGAGAAGTAGCTGAGGTTGCCTCTCGCAGAGGTGCTCATTGGATTGCCACCTGTGAGTCAAGTGTTTACTCAAAGACAAATGAATTATTAGTGAAATTGCCTTCAGCTGATACGGATGATATATTCATTTTTACTCTGTTTAAACTTCAAAATAAGGTAATCACATTCCTGATAATGTTTCGAAACTTTTATTATGATCTTGTTGAGCTGAATTCTTCCCCACTGTTTTTCCTGAAAAGTTACTCTATTTAAAAAGCATAATTTAGATCTGCTGAACATAATTGTATTACAGGAAAATAACAGAACTGTTAATGAAACTTTGGTCACGAATGTGAACATTTATTTACCATTCTGAGCATATTGCTGTCAGTTTTTTTTTATTCACTTAAGCCAAGGGAAAAAAGATGCATTTCAGTAAAATACAGCTTGAAGCAGATCTAAGGCAATATATATTCATAAATTCTTTCTTTTTTATTGATTTAAGAATAAAATAAATGCCTCAAATTCATTCAGGAGTTTAGAGTATCAATTATTGCAACTATTATCTTTTAAAGAAGGTACCGTCATAAGGAATATTTTTTTTATGTCTGAATCTATTCATGTGAATAATATTTACTGCAATTTTTTTTAGAAACAGAAACTGCTTAATGACCATTGTTATTGTGATAAATCTCCTGGGAGTAAGATGTTAATCTTTGATCTAGAAAGGTCTAGGTAGTTTGCCAAACATTATCTAGAAATTTATTTTTTTCTCCAGTGATGGCTGTATTGGTGAATCATATTGCCTTGCCAGATGTAACTATAGCTATAGATGGGTCTCTGTTTGAGAGGCATCCAAAATACCATAACAGCATGATGGAAATACTGAACAAGTTTTGTCCAAAGTCAAAGGTAATATTAACTAGTAATGTTTTGTAGTATCAAATTAACTCTATAAGCTTTACACAACATGGATCAAACTGAATGGTTATTACTGACTTTTGAGGCCCACTTGGTTTCCTGTCTTTGACTGCTGGTATTAGATAATATCTTCATTATCTTTTCAAATGACGAACTGTTAACCTCTAATTTGAAATATTTCTCATAGTCCAAATTGGTCACTGAAAATTATGCTATCAACCTTGTTTATAAGTTGAATTTTCTCACCAAACTTAAAACCTTACTCCCTGCGCACGCCCCATTCAGCAATTGGTAGAGCAAGCACTTTCTACTAGATATAAATGTTACCTGTAAAATTTATTATTACAGGTAAAACTCATCCTAGCAAAGGATGGAAGCGGTCAAGGTGGAGCATTTGGTGCTATCTCAGCCCTCCGACAAGCAGCTCGAGATTTGCGCAGTGCATAGTTTGTCCATGATACTTATCCACGTCAGTCATGCAGATACATATTAATGAGGCCTGTTTTTCAGCTTCAGTATTTTTTAAACATGTTTTAAGACTTTGGGTATTATAATTGCACTATTAATTTCTCCTGGTTTTTTTTTTAGTTTATGGAGTTTTTTAAATGTTTTTGGGTTTTTTTTGTAAATCATGACAATAATTTTATGGCTGTTTTTACTGCAAACAGGACAATTTTTGCTGGGAAATACAACACTGGAAAAAATATAGATAATGGATGTACCTTCTCTGTTATTTAACACTAAACTATCAAAAAGTTTTACTTTGTAACCGCATGTAAGCATTTTCCTGCAATGTGTCAATTTCTTGCTTAGAGCTCAAATGTAACCTCATATCTTATGTGAGATATCCAAGAGTAAGAAACATCAGAGATTTTGTTTGGTAGACTTTAATTTCTAAATTGAGGCATACATATATCAATTTTATTTAAGATAATTTCTGTGAAAAGTTTTCAGCTAACAATAATATATGTCTTTCACTCTCTCCAAATAAGTTTGTAATGATTACATGGTAAGTTGGCAACAAATAGAATACTTTATTTTTGTTTTTTAGTTCATATTTTTTAATTTTAATTTAAAAGGCTGTAATTTAAAGATAAATAATTTTATATAATTACTGAAATAAATAAAATCAAATCTAATTGGCTTACTTCTGTTTTGACCCATGACACCGGTGTTTTGTATGATTTTCCAGAATCTTATATTTAATTTTTATATAATTCAGAACAGGAAATATCTTTCAGAATTTATCTTTATAGAAATTGCAATAATTCAAAATAGAGTTAGAAATATTGAATTTGATCAAGATGAAAATGATATGTAGAGCAAAGTTTTAAAAATTTGGTAATGGTTGTTAGTGTTTAAAAGCCATTCATTGGATTTTAGGTAAATGAGGACTTACTTAAAAATGTGTGAGACTCACCTAATACTTGCTGTTGAAATGATTTATATACAGAAATTCTTTTTTAATACTTGCTGTTGAAATCGTTTATATGCAGAAAATTCTTTTTTGGCATTTGATGTTCTGATGAAGAAAATTAAAAACACTACTAGTACTGTAAAATGTTTATTCTGATAACTGGTTTTGTTGAATTCTTCAATTTCAGTTTTTCTCATTTGGGATTTTGTTGAATTGCTTACCTTTTCAGTAAGTCTCTAGTATGTTTCTAAACAAATATATTAATTATTATATATTATGTATATCTTAATAAGACATTGTTATATTATAATCAGATGCTTGCAAGTATTGTATATCATAGATTTGAATATTGATATGTTTGGTGCTACTGTTTTCTGAAAAGATTTTGGATGAAATAAAGGCTGTGATACAATCTGATGGATGAGTTTATTTAATGAGATTACTCGTATATCTGCAACGGTGTGGAATATTTGGAATATTTTTTTTTTAAAACTGAGCACAAAAGATATACATGTATAGACTTTTCAATATGAAGTAGATATTGGAAGATTCGCTCTAAACTGTAGCCCAAAGAAACCCAGAGAACAAGAGAAAGAATTATTTAAACGGCCAGTTAGACTTTCATCCGAAGAAAGTCGCAGATTTTCTTATAATGATATACTCAGTACTGCTTAAAATAAAATCTATCTTTATCAATCAACAGCAGAAAGAGGTTTGAACTTGTAACAACTATATTAAGCAGTTGAGATTCTCAAAAATTGCATGTATTTGTTGAGCCCAAATTGTCTTACACATTGCTTGCTTAGCTGACTTAATGACTGCCGGTGAGAGCTGTCGTATCTGTCTATGTGCTAATAGTGCACTTGATCAAGAGAACTGGAGATGTAGCTCAGTTTTTTGAAAGTTCATTTTCATATAGCAACTGGACTTCATTCCGTGCTCTCATTGTTTTTAAAAGACAAATTGAAGTAATTGGAAAAAAAGTTGCTATGTGCACAGTCTGCCTTTTTTATTTTAAATTCAATTCTCTGATTATGCACTGAGAACTGATGTTATAGAGCACTGCAAATTGACTAATTTAATAAGGCACTCTAGTCTTTGCTTATATTTCTACTCACTAACTAGTCATGTGTGTCAACAGAACTGTGAGAACATTAGCTTGAGCTGCTCATTACATACTATTAAATTAATCTCTCTCTGCTTAAATAAAGCTGTGAAGTTGCAAATTCAGAATGCTGTTCATCATAATTGTCTTTATTTGAACTTTTCTCCAATTCTTGATAATTCCAAAACTTTATCTCTTAATTAATGAGTTGTGTTGCAAAGTCTCCTCATCACATTTGAGGGTTTAGATTGACCACTTTCTAAAGTGTCGCTTCCACGTTCAGCAGTTAAAGCTTTCCTTCTCTCCCTCTTTGATGCACATGATTATTATAATTTCTTTTCTTATCAGTACTTGATGATTAGATCTTTTGTCTCAGCGAACAAGATGCTCTGATACTGATATGTGTCAATCATCTTTTTTTTTCAAAACTGTAGTTTCTCTCAGGCTGTCTCATTCCCTTTTTTTTTATACTAGCATATCTGAAATTGGCCTATTATCACAAAAGGTTTCATAGCTTGCTGGATTTAAGTCTTTCATATTCTTTTTTATTGTATTTTACTGCTGACATTTTGTGCTGTGTTGTCAACTTCTTATCTTTCACTTGCACTAATTTTGTTGATGTGTTCTTGCTCGGAGTCTGAATTTTGACATCCTGATTTTTGGGAATACTCAGTATTTACCTAATAGGATAAGTGTTTCATTACAGCTATATCAAATTACAATGAATGTGTCTAGACCGTCTTGACTGTTTGAGAGGCCTGTATCACTTTCAAACTTGTCTGTTCTCCTTATTTCTTCATCGTAAAATTAAAATTCAAAAGGCATTTTTTTCTATCATATATACTATCGAGCTTTTTCTCATCTATGGTTTTGAAATGTGCATGTACAGAACTGTTGATTGAATATGCTGTCTCTTGGCAAGAGCTTGTTTTATCCATCTCCTTTAAAGAATGAATGGCTCTATCGTCAGTATGGATTTGAGTGAAGTATACAGCTGCAATTTCATTTCTCATAAGTCTATTGTTATTCTGTTCTTTGTTTTTTCTAGTAGACTTAGGTGATTCGGATGACAGCAACATTGATGGGTCAATTAATAAGCAGGTAATATATCAACAGTTTGACACTCACAATGTATTTAGATTATTGTATACGTGTAAAGATTTTGAAATTAGCGTTGAATTAGATCTGCTGGGTTTTTTCTTTCTTAACCCTTTGGTTAAAGGTTAGTATGAGACAACAGGAAAAAAACCGACTGCCTTTGTTGATAAAAGTAATACATATAGTTCTGAGCTATTCTCTACAGCCTTGAGTGAATTGTTTAGAATTTAGAAATTATAGACGTTTGAACTTTTATGCATTTTATTTATTTTTATTTTTTCAACCAAATGAGATCCTTACAACAAATCAGTGCTCCCAAGGGCAAGATTTGTGTAAAAAGATTTTATTTGTACATATTATTTTTTTTAAAAGCTCTATCAATTCTGTAAAAACAGTTTATTTTCTATTTCTCAGTCCTTTTAAATTTTAATATTCCATAGTAAAAAAAAAATTCAGTCTCTTTCACTGAGTATCTTATATTAATTCTAGGGATTTTGTTAGTTTGTTATTTAAGATAGAGATCATTGGATCTTCAGACACTAATAAATCAGCCTCTTTGAGAAGCATTTCTTTGACTTTTTTGGGTTAAGTAACACCTTTAATTCTTTTAAATGAAAACAGAAACATAAGAACCGAAACCGAAGATACTAGATCCAGGTTTTTCAGCTGATTGCCTTGATTACCTCAAAATAAAATTACAGAGCCAATTTATTTTAATGACAATAATGTTTAAATTAGTGATCAGGATTGAAAATTGAAGAAGTAGGTGAATTCAAGGTGAGAGGCTACTATTATTAGGCATTTTTGACAAGGGCCTTAGCTTGCAAAATTGAAAATAATAAATAGACTTTAAATTTACTGGTATAAACCAAGCTAATTTCTCATTTTTAATGTTTTGGGAGATTGGAATTTCTTTAAAGCTAGATTTATATCAATTCTTATTACTGGTGGATGGGCTTTTTGGAATACAGAGCACTCCAACATCATTGCTAAAACATCAAATCAAACAGAGTAATTTTTTTATGCCAGTAACCCAAGTCTTTTATGCAGATAAACAATCTTGAAGCCAAGACTCCAACGATCTAAATTGAAGTGTGCAATCTAATACATGTAATAGCATTTTGGCAGATTAAAAAGTTTTAAGTTGGATTCTAAATGTGTTAATTATTGAATTAATGTCCAATAATGTCCATATGAAACCAAGTTTTATAAAAGTAGAACTATCTTTTTTTTTTAAATGCAAAAAGTAAACTACTAATGATACTGTAAAGCTGTCTAAATATGCTATGGGTGCATAATGCTATTTTATTATGCCCATAATTTTTTTGTTTAATTTTACCTTT
Source organism: Elysia crispata (assembly GCA_033675545.1). Lineage (NCBI taxonomy): Eukaryota > Metazoa > Mollusca > Gastropoda > Plakobranchidae > Elysia > Elysia crispata. The sequence continues at coordinate 214,516 of JAWDGP010008055.1, read as the reverse complement.
TTTTTCTTTTCTCTTTCTTTAGATATAACGTTTAAAAAAAGCAGCATCGTTTATCAAAGGCTGAGATCACTCTTTTGTCATTGAAGAGAATACAAGAATCTATGAGGAAAGCATTCTTTTCTAATGTGGAAGAATCTACTGAATCTAGAACGTAACTAATTCATTTGATTTTCGAAATTTCCAGTGATACAAAATGACATGAACTCACACATTAAACTTTTCTACTGCACATAGCTAAATGTGTGTGTGTGTGTGGGGGGGGGGTTTAATTGCCAAATTGCCAAATTGCCATAGTTATGTTTAAAATGCTTCCTGTTTGATCAGAGCTGTTCTCCTTTCCTTATAGAAAGTCTATTTTAAGGAATAAAGTCAGTACATGTAATATTCATTTGAAAATCTTATAAACGCGGAGGTAAACCTTCAATGGGGTATAACTGCATTGCATCATCAAGTTCATGTCTAAAACCAATGCATTATTTCCCCTGAGTAAACGATTTGTCAAGTTGAAAAACATAACGTGTATACGAGTATATATTGTTTCATAATTCAATATTTTCAAAATAATTATGCCTTTTTAATTTTAGATTGTTCTTTACAACGACGAGCCTTTAACTTTAAATGTTTGATATTGTGAGCTTTATGGGTCGTCACATATAATTCAATTTTTTTTTTTTTTTTTTTGTTTACTTTTATATATGATCCCATGTAAGGCATTATGGTAAATGACATTGTTATATCGTTGATGATTAATGTTCATAGAAATCTTGGCACACAGAGCTTTTTATTTCACTTCGGATCTGGCTCAGGTCCAATAAAAGCTGGTGTTGGTTTTGAAAGAGCTCGTTTTCTTTTTCAAATTTTGTGAAAACCATTTTTAAAAACACATTGATAGACCCTTTGTGGCAGTTTTTCCCCTTTTTCTTAAATCAACATGAAGGAATAGGCCTTTCAGGTGCAAGCAAAGTAAAATGCGAAGCGAAATGGCCTCACAGCCTCTTTCATCGATAAAAAATAAACTCGTTTCTCAGTACTTTTGAAAGCACAATGTACAATAGATGTGTTTCTTAAAGTTTTATGATAAAAGAAATAATTCAAAATATTATTAGGGTAAAATCAGATAAGATGTCATGACTTTAGGTTGTACTTTTCTATTTTTGTGTAAAATTGAAATGTCTCAATGGTGGTATAAAACTTATATTTTTGTTTTATAATATGTGACATTCTTTGCTAAAGGTTTCGTGTAATCCGTAAAAATAATTTTCTTTTAAAATGTGAGAATTCTAGCACAATAATAAATGGACTAAAATATAAGAACAACGCTAAATGATATATTTATATAATTATACATAATGTAATTGCGTAAATGTGCCATAACAAAATATCCAGATGAGCACATTTTGTTTAGGTCTTTATTGGCATCAAAATGGGGACGTTTTCAGCACGCAAGGTGTAGCTCCTCTTTCTGAAGCCTCTATCTGGACTGGAAACACAGGATTATCTCTTAAAAACTGGAACTATCCAATATTGATCCAGACAATTACACAGAATTTTGGCACAATGTTTTTCTTTGAAAGAAGACCAGATACGTCTTTCGTTGATGTTGATTGGTTTAATGCAAATGTGAAAGTGCTACTGCTAGGTTCTTCTTTCTTGATCATGGATATCTCATCTGTTACATCGGGTCGGAAGAATGCATACTCGAAGCGATTTGTTGGAATCATCGCATCTCACATGACCCAAGGTCCTACATATTCTGCGCTACTCCTAGGATCTCAGACTCAAATCAGTCTGAAAAAAAATATATTAACGGGTACCGATCAGCACAAATTAGGAATCCTCGTTAATTTGTGCCGAGCAGGGCTTAGGACAAGTTCATTTTTAGATGCGCACGTCCTCATATCATTTAGAGTGTCATGATGGCATCAGTTTTTTTTTGTTTTGTTTTTTTTTTCTTTTTAGAGCTGATTTGTTTAAGAACAAAAAATTATGCATGCGCTATCTCGTTTACTAAATTCAAACTTTTGTTAAATATTCAAGTGTAATCAAATGAAGTAGAGCAAGGCCTATCATGAAAGTCAAAAGCGAATTCCCCTGGCTTCCTAAATTCAAAATGAGGTATTTCTTCGCCCTAACCCATTGGTGTAGATCTATAGTATGACACTCCTTCTTGACTCCCAGTATATCGATCGTCGGCCACACTGGGTGGTTTTTGCATTCTCTAGTCACGCGATGTTTGCTCCAATACCGGAAAGAAAAAGTGACGAAATTAGGACGATAGAAAGTAAATGGACTCGACACATTAATTTTGGGAAGCACACGTAGAAACCAGCAGAGTATGTTTTTTTTTCCTTTATAAATCTAAAGGATTTTTTGTGTTTTTTTTTTTTATGTTAATGAAATAGAAAGAAAGCTTTACTTCCATTTCTAGTTTTATGTGAGCTATGTGTGTTAACACAAAGTAGTAATCGATTAAACCATCAAAAAAGTGTCTACTTATAACAGATATAACGTTTTTGAGATTCTTGAGATGCCGGGCCGCACATTGCAGGCTATAATATATACAATGGTTCGCTCTTATAAGGTTGCTAGAGGGTTAAAATTTTGTCAGATTATTTTTTTAATCAACCTTTAACGTTTTAATATTTGCATCTCGGTTATTTATGTCCACAACTATGAGCGTCGTCTGCCACTTTAATGGCCATGCACTGTGTAATTAGGCGCCCTTCGTGTGATCCAAGTGATCCCTAAGTTCTTGATTTAGTTGTGTTCACCATCCAAGATGCCGAAAACGGGATACGAGCAAAATTTCATTGGCCTAATTCATTCCGTTTTCGTTCGTTTTGCTGCTGAAGATATGGAAAGGGCTTTGAGCACAGCCTTTGGAGCAACTTACGCACTAACCGTAAAAGTTCAATGGTTGAACTAAAGGCGTTGATTCCTAAGTTACAGGAATAAAAGCTTTATCTCTACATACGTCCTGATGCGACTCACCATGGATACTGGAGTGACACAGCATGAGAAACCAACTTTTAAAAATTTGGGACTTTTTTTTAAGACACAAAAGATGGGTGGCTGTGCTTGATAATTTTTCATTACTAAACCTTCATAAGGTCCATTCCTGATCAAGATGTGAACTTTTGCAGCAGTTCATAAGTTAATCATCCGTAAAGTATGTTATCTTGTGTGGAAGATATATCTCAAATGTCCTGGATGACTAAAAGCAAAGAAAATAAACTAAATACTAGGATGGTAGATCGATCAAATATCGCAGCTGCCTGTGTATAGGATATCCTTTCACGAATCGTATGCTGCTACGTGTTTCATAATTTAAAAAAAATAACGAAAAGCTCATAGGATTAAATACATTTTTAAATTATATTTTAAATCAATAAGAATAAGAGATTCTAGCTTTTTCTTTTATTTTCATTAACATATCTATACAATTAGAATAGCGTTCTCTATTGTATTCTTCTTTTCTTAAATCTACTTTGATCTTCCTTGGTTTTTTTCATTTTACGGAGTTCCCAAGCGGTTCATTTCACTTTTTTTAAAAGGCGTAAGCCATATCTCATGAGGAATCCTTACATGATTAAAATAATAGAATCCCTTTTGTTTCAAACTTAGATGAACCATTCGTCATGTTCACATTCTGAAGAAATATCGCAGATGTAGTAATGGCGGAAACTTTAATCAATCCAAAATTAATGCATTGATCTTTTTAAAAAAAAAATGGAATGAAGTGGGAAAAAACACACCAGTGTAGATCTAATACTCTGGCGATGCGGAGATAAAATATTTTAAAATATCGGGGAACAGTGATAATTCAGCTGTCAATCGATCTGTCAAAAGGCACACCTTTTCTCTTGCGTGCCTGGTTGTCTAAGGTTTTGAAAAAAAAATGACACAGATGGTCCAGCTATATGGCTTGTGATTGAAATAAAGGATCTAATGTCACATCATACTTGCTCAGTATTTGTCAACATGCTGGCTTAATTTTGTAATAATGTGTGAATCATTGAAATGGAGGTAATGAGGCTTTATTTACATTTAATAAAATTTTAAATTTTCATCTCTCGCTAAATGGACACTCCAGTGGGTCTTGTCAAGTTGATTGTGCTCTACAGGCCTCAGTTGCCTAAAGAGCAAGTCTGGTTCAGGTCACGTCTGCAGTCTGAGTTCGGCGAGGAGCGGGTTGGATTTTAAAGATGAAATATCATTGAAGCAATTAGGCAGTGTATATTCTTGGGCGCGCAAAACATTTATGTTTTTCATTTTATGTTGTTTTTGTTGTAATATGAAAAAATGGGCAATAGATTAACTCCTAAGATGCAAGGTTGTGCATATTCTTGTCATTGTGCTGTTAATCTTACGGGGATAAATCGGTTATTTGCAATGTAAGTATAAAACCAGACATAATTAAAAAAAAAACAAAAAACGACAGGACAGCTGAGGTAGATTTTTAGTCGCGAAGCTCAGGCTAGAGACTTACAGGGATAAAAATTTAATAAAGATAACGTTTAATTCAGTAGGCTACGTGTAAGAGTCTCTCTTTTCCGCTATGATCACTTAGTAGTAGTTGACTAGAAATTGGAGTCTTTGACATCATTGTAGAAGAATGGACAGAAGTAAATGTTGTACAAAGGGTTAACTCTTGATTAACGATTAGTTCATGTTCTTCTTTAAGTCTCCTCTCATTTTAAATGAAGAAAAGGCTGTGTTAAATTATTTTTCGTAAGGCCATAAAGGTTGTCAATAGATCTGTTGGTCTAGCTTGTCTGTTAGTCTGCCTTTATTTCTGCCTTTCTGCCTCTCTCTCTCTCTCTCTCTCTCTCTCTCTCTCTCTCTCTCTCTCTCTCTCTCTCTCTCTCTCTCTCTCTCTCTCTTTCTCTCTCTCTCTTTCTCTCTCTCTCAAAATCTCTCCCCCCCTCTCTCTCTCTCTCTCTCTCTCTCTCTCTCTCTCTCTCTCTCCCTCTCTCTCTCTCCACCATCTCCCTCTTTCTCTCTCTCTCTCTCTCTCTCTTTCTCTCTCTCTTTCTCTCTCTCTCTCTCTCTCTCTCTTTCTCTCTCTCTCAAAATCTCTCCCCCCCCTCTCTCTCTCTCTCCCCCATCTCCCTCTTTCTCTCTCTTTCTCTCTCTCTCTCTCTCCTCCCCCCCCCTCCCTCTCTCTCTTTCTTTTATACACGCATGCAGAAAAATCAAAACGCTCCTTTCATACTGTTCTATTTTTTCTAAACTCATTCCTATCTCGATGTTTTCACACTCATATCTTTTTGCTTACATTTTATTCTGTCTTCCAATCTTTAAAACTCAACCTCCTCTTCCTCTTTTCATTCTTAGATCAAACCGTGTTTTTGTTCCCTCCCTATGTTCGCTTTCCTCATAATTTTCTTCATATAGAGAGCGACAAGCATAAATGATAAAGACCAAAGCGAATGTCGTCAGAAGCCGCTTATCCTAGCTCAAGCTGCCGAAGCGCGGATTGATACGATTCTCGGCGTTTGTTGTCATTACAGAATCATCTTACAGGCTTTATCTTTTACCACTGCATATATCTCTTTCAGCACGCTACCTGGTTACGTTTCTACTTTTAGAAATGAGCATTGTTCGGAATACGTAAGAATCATTGAGTCTTTAACGTTTTCGTACTTTGAAAAAAATAATATGAACTCATACCAAAGTGGCAGTTACGTTTCTAGAAACTGTTCTTACTCTTTACTCGTGTTTTTTTTTTCTTTTTAGAACTTTCAGATGTCTGCGAAAATGAAATGAAAGAAACGCAAAGAACCCGAAAGTGGAATTAAAATGAAAATGTTATCTTCTCCTTCAAAGGTTTGCATTTTTCATTTGTTTATTTCGCTTTTGTAATTTTTGAGTTTCATTTCGTTCATTTATTTATTGATTTACTATAAGTCATATCTCTTATGCAGTGAATTTAAGTTTTCGTCTATAACAAATATGTCTTATTTCGGAGAAAACTCTGATATCGATCTTAATCAAAAGACAAATACAGTCATGGGAGTGTAAAAGAGGGATTTTGGTGCAGAAATACATTTGGAGATTTTTTACAAAGGGTTAAGTCTCAGCAGATTACTGTGAATTAAGACACATGTTACTTTGTAAAGCTTTATTTATATTTTGTACTCCGCAGGAATGAAGCTATAAATTCTTATGTTGCCATTGGTTACCGTAAGGCAAGGCTTGGGTGTAAATAATGTTATTAGAGCGAACACATACAGTAGGCTTTATAAGACAAAGATTTTGATCGTAAGGGAAAGTCTCCTAATAAGCTTTAGTTTTCCTTTCTAGGGAAGTTTTTACTGCCAAAATACAACTACTAGGAATATATTTAAGCCGCGTATTTATTTGTCAGGAAAGATCCACAGCTAACAAGATAAGTCCACCAAGGTCACTTGTCCAAAAGCTTTGTTTATTGAAAATGTTACGCCAAAACTGTATTTGATTATCAAATAATTGAAAGTCATGTCCAATAATACAGGAAAACAGTTAATTCCGTACTTTACCAATCTATTTAAAGATATTATAAAGCTGCGCAAGTATGAGAAAAGTGCTTATAGGTGCGTGCACTGCCTTAATTTAAGTCAACTTCGAAGAGAACCTATAAATTGGGAATTTATAAAATTGACTTACTTTTCTCAGTATTTTACCTTGAAACCTGCGAGCTTGGAAATTTTATATCAATTTCCTACTGAATATAAATAATGATTTAAATGATGTCTTATTGATTTTTAAATAGAAACGGAAAGTAAGTTTTCTGTTGCCGAAAAAAAAAGACTTCGGCACTTACTTACACACTTGTTTTATTACCTTGTTGCTGATGTGTGAAAGCAGCTGCTATCATCAAAACATCTTGCTTAATGAGATATTTTATTTATCTAATGTGTTCATGAACTAGCACCTGTAATTCTTTGATCTTGGACAGATCTGAGGGAACCTTTGGCCATAAACTGTGCTGTGCGAGAATTCCTTCATACTAACCTGGTCGAAGCTGTCAGGAAAATAGTCTTATTAATATTCATATTGCCAAAATATCGTACACAATTTCTTGTATTCTATTTTTATAAAACACCATTGTCTCTTGTTTGTTGGCCGCTCATCTGGCATGTGTATTATAGCCGACTCTGCGAGAAATGTTTTGTGCTTGGTAACTTCCTCATTGCATCGGCACGTCATCCTGGTTTTAAGGGTGTAGGAGTTCAAGTTGCTTGCAATGTGTATTCCTCTTGTTAAATCTAGGCATAAGATTGCAAATGATAATATGATAGGCTTGGTGATTGTTCCATTTCCTTAAGTTAAGAATCTTTGAGTAATGAAAAAGGAAACATAATTATAGGTATGGTTTATTTTTACTACTGGTTGTTGACGGTAGGTTTTGAAATAATTATATCAGAGTTTCTTAAGGGCAAAGCCTAGAAGAAGTGAAAAAATGCTTGACACTCTTAGCATCTTTCAAAAATAAGTGAACGCTTATTAAAAAATCAGTTGACTCAATTGCAAAGTGCTTGATATTGAAAGTCATTCTTTAAACGAAGATAATATTTTAAAGGAAAAGCTATATTATAGTTCATGAGACTTTCTCTCTTTTTAAATTTGCCTTTGACATAATGGAAGCATTTCTTCATATTTTTATCTAAAACCTTTTATTTTATATTTTTTTAATATCAGACTTAATAGACTAATAAATTGCATGTTAGCGCTCGATTAACGCCTGTCCAGCGATTAGCCAAACAGTGTTGAGCATGATAATACGGGCAGCTATCTACTCCTACGCTGCTATAAAAATCATATATAATTAAAACATATTCGATTGAGTTTCACACTTCTAATGCACCGCACCTACAAAAACCAAGATATAACTATATAAAGAATCAAATTTTGTCGAGCCTTTCAATATACATTTTATATGAATAAATGCGATTTCGAATTTCGAAAGAAAGTTTAACAACAAAAACAAGGCACAGGAACCTTATAAAATAGATCTTTTAGCATCCGGGTACAACTATGACTGATTAAGATCTCATTTTCAAAATTTGGGCAATTTTCTTAAAACTTGTAGTTGCATAACTTTAGCGCGCTGGAATTGCTTTAAAAAATGCATTCGCAGGAGCATTTCGGGTTCATTCTTTACACAACATCTACAAGACTTGTGAAACCATTCAGCAAATAATTAAATCAACTTATATTTTTCAGGCGTATGAGGAATTTTCAATTATCTCTAGAAATGAGTAATCTTTATTTTTTTTTCTTAGCAAAATAAAAGAAGAAGAAAAGGAAAAGATAACTTCATTTACATTGATGTGTAAATAATAATTAGAATTTAACTTAAGTTTAAGCAAATTCATGCAATATTTTTGGAATTAAATATTAATTAAGTCGTTTTGCCATTGAGCTTGCATCGTGTAATCAGAAATTGTATCCGGTTCGATAAAAAAGGATTAAGTTGAAAGTACTCAACTACGATGTGAAATAATTTGAACGTTTTTTTTTTCATTTTGTTTTCTTTTTTCTTCCATAATTTAAACTAATATCTGGTCTTGATTACCTCCATTCAGCCACGAAAAGTAGTTACTAGAGAAATCAACAAAAAGTCACGCGAATCAAAGTTAATGAAAATTCTTTTAACAAAGCTGTGAATCTCCATTTGATTTGTTTTTATTCTTCATCCCAAAATTCCACTGTTCCTTTATATGTATACTGATTCCATTTTGCCTCAAAACATACTACACATTATCTTTATTATGTTTTTTTTTACATATGGTAATAAAAAAGGAATCCCAAAGTTGGCAAATCTGTTGCGTCCTAACTTATCAGCCATAAATAATGGTATAAGGCTGATGGAAAAGAAACGTATATAGCTTGAGACTTTTAGGCAAAGTTTGAATTAAAGAGATCGTTGGATTCACGTAATAGATTTGAACCGCCCCACGCAGTGGCAACGAAAAAACCCTTTCAAGAAGTCCCAAGTGTCATTGGCGTGATTTGGGGACATGAGACCAGCCCAGTAATGACTTCCGGTAACAGGCCTTTCACTTCCGCCTCTCTCTTTGAGTGTCGAGAGTAGTCTCCTCTTGGTGGGCGATACATGATTCTCTAGGAGTTACTGATATCCATAGTCCATCCCAGGAGAAAATTTCAGTCCAAAATTATTGAACTGCCTGGAATGTACTGGTTCCTCCCTCATTTTACTGAAAAGATTTGCTTGGGAGAAGAGGTGTGATGTCACTTATAGTTCTGATTAAAAAAAAAATTAAAACAATAGAAGCTAAGCTTCTCTATGATACTTTAAAAACATGATTGAGTGGTGCTCTCAACACAATAGGGAATGTGATTTCATAAGGAGTTATGATGCCTAGTTGGAAAATCTGAGCTCTAATTTCAGTTGTTAGCGTATAAAGCTATAGCGTCTACTTAAATGCACATTGGTGTGGCATTTGAAATAATGAAAGGGAAACATGATTAACGTGCACGTGATAAAATGTTTTACAATAAAATTATCTAGTTCTACCTAAATCTTAGAAATGGTTCTTATTGTTGAACAGAACTCACGACTTCCAACAAAGTCGTATAACTCTTTGTGAAATCGCATTCCCTCTATGCACAGTCAGAGCAAGACTGCTGTCCGCCATTAAATCTAGCAATGTACTTGGACAGTTAAAGGTCGATACATTTTTTTTTTTTAGTTATATAGAACTAGTAAGTAAGAGCTGATATTGCTAAGGTGATGTAATATTATGATGTTTTCCCTATAAGTCTAGGCCAGTGAAAAAAAAAATTGTAATCTCTTTTTAAGTTCACCTTTCAGTCCAGGGTGTCAAAGCTGGTGGCATCGTGTTATGCTTATAATAAATCGCGGAGAAGTGTAATAGAATATTTTGAGAGATTTTTTAGGGTGTTTTTTTTTTTAAGTCAAATTATTTAAAATTTTCAAAAACAATACCTGGAATATGTATTCCTTAGATTCTTGGAAAAAAAAATATCTAGCAAATCGCAAACAAGTACATTTTTTATTTTGATTGAAAAACACCCATTTGTATTTCAAACATTTCCAACTTAATTATTTGAGGTTATTGTTGGATATATTTGCAGTTTTTTTTCTTTATTTTGTTGTTGTTGTTGTTGTTGTTGTTTTTGTTGTTTTGTTTGTTTGTTGTTGTTGTTTTTTTGTTTTTGTTTTTGGTTTTTTTGGGGGGTTTTTTGTTGTTTTTTTTTTTTTTTTTTTTGGGGGGGGGGGGGGGGTGGGGAAGTTAGTTTTTTCTTTTGCTTCATCTCTGTTTTTTATACTTCGTTTAAGTATTTTAGTATCCCTGAGTTACGTTCGCTTTTAAAACCCTTCCTTGATGTAAAGTCTCCTTTAATATTGTTATGATCATGATTGATCATTTTAGAGTTTATGTATTAAAAAAAAAAAAAAAGAATCATTCGGTTAAGTATTCGCAATGGTCCATGAGAAATATAGAAAATGGCTTCTCGACTCCCCTGACTGTTTAAGTATCTCTGCCGTCCATCTCCACCAGTTAACTACACCTAGTTTCCGGTGCGGATTTTGTGAGCTCCACCTACAGACGACGTTACTGTGTCTGGGTTATATTGGTGTGGGATGGGAAAATAGAATGTGTACGTAGGGTGGGAGGGGGATTTTTGTGTGTGTGGGAGAGAGAGGAAAAGAGAGAGAGAGAGAGAGAGAGAGAGAGAGAGAGAGAGAGAGAGAGAGAGAGAGAGAGAGAGAGAGAGAGTAAGGGGAAGGGGGCGAGAAAGAAAGTGGTTCTTTGAAGGATCTCAATTCTCACCATAGGTCCTGCCAAAATTAATATACTGTATATTAAATATAGGATCCAATTAAAACTTTTGCCCCACAATTTTATTGTCTTAACCTTCTTTTCTTTTCAATCAGCAGAGGATTTCTTATATAACTCATGACGAAATTAAATGGACTATGATGAATTTGTTTGTCTTTTAATCTCTAGAAAAAAAAAACGCAGCTTTGGTTGGCAAGAGTTTTTTTTTTTTTTTTTAATTAAAATCGGGTTGAATTATATCCACATTTCGGTCCAACAAAAAGAGTAATTTGGAGTTTATAAGTATTTAGCCAGTTCTCGTACGGATTGTACGAAATTCTTATGATATGGAATTGAGTTTCATGGCTATCGGCTCGGTGCTGCATTGATATGTTATTTTTTTTTTTTTACATTTACTTATTTTTCATACTTTTTATGAACAATAAAATAAAATAATTGATACAAAAATTTAGTGGACAGTATCTTCACACTTTGTATTATCTTTGTCTAGTTCATTAATATCATTATTTTCCATTTCTTTTGGACACATTAATACTCATTCACAAATTGGAAAACGTTGCCACATATTCTATATCCCAAAGTCGTGCAAAGGCTCAGCAGTGACAGAGCCAGTCATTGCCATTATGTTGTCGGAAACGCCGCGCGCTGTCCATCACGCCGTGTAGCCCTTGCCACAAGAGCGTGGTCACTGCCACAGCTACGACGGAGACAACATCAGCGGTAGTACTATCTCTACAGCAGCATTACCGACAGGCGTCTGTCTGCCACCTCTGTGTTGAAGCTGCTGATGCTGTCTCGACCACTGCTAATCGTACCGTGGATCACAGAGAGAGGTGCGTGGCCAGGCTTTGGGTTCACAGATAAGATTGTCTCGGTTCAGCTGTGGTTAAAACAGTTTGGTGTCTATCGTTCAGTGTTTTAACTGTGGAGATCGAGAGATGGGTAGAAAAAAAGTGAGAGATAGATAGATAGATAGAGAGAGAGAGAGAGAGAGAGAGAGAGAGAGAGAGAGAGAGAGAGAGAGAGAGAGAGAGAGAGAGAGAGAGAGAGAGTACGTGTGTATGAGAGAGGGAGAAAGAGAGAGAAAACTTTGGGGTGGAGAAAAAAAGATAGAGAAGTGTTCAAACTGTAAAAGAGCAGTATTGACAACCCTGTGTTGTAAAGAGAAACAAAGAAATCCACTTTTACGACTTGTTGAAGAATCTTCTGAGGAGTTCCAAGCAGTTCCGAAACTCTTAGTCTAAATTATCAAAATATTTAATAATTAGTTAAGCTCCATAATATTTTTAATGTAAATGAAACATCAAAGAAAGATAGGAGTCCAGGAAATGAATTAGATTCCATTGGATCATACAAGACGACTGTATTCTTCCTTACAGAACCAAAAAAAAAAAAAAAAAAATTCACATTCAAAGCAAGAAATAAAACATCTTTTCTATAAGCTTTACTGTCCTGTCGTCTAAATCCAGAAATGTGATATTCAAGAAAGAATTTTCTTCCTTAAATGATAATGTGATGAGGTTTGACTTTAAGGCTATAATCGCTCAGGAAACTAGGGCGAAATAAATTCTAAATTCTCATCGTCAGGCTTATGGTCACGAATGTCTGGTATTACCTTACCATTCAAAACACCACTATCCACTTATCATCATTATTCTCATCTTTGTAAGCTTCATCTTCGTCACCATTATTGTTTCCATCTTAATCTTCATAATTATCATTACCATCATCATCATCATCATCGTCGTCGTCGACGATAGTTTTCATAAACTTCTTTACAGAGGCCCGGGCATCAATTTGATATACAATTTCAGCAACTAAGTTGACAGAACGCAATTTAACTAACACTTTCTACACGATTTTGGCTGAGACAAAAGAAAATGGAACCAGTTTTTCTTAACAACTATAGTCTCCATCAACGTATTATTATCAATTTTAGCGGTGACAACAAAAATATAATACGCAATTAACGTTATCATTATTGATATTATTCATCATCACCATCATCATCATCATCATTATCAGCATTTTCATCATTAGTAGCAACAGATGCTGATAAATTCCTTCTATCGTCTACCATCTTTACTTCTAACGCCACGATCGTCGTCATCATTTTGAAAAATCATAATCAGAACCAGATAATGTTGATCTGGACTATCATCTTCAGTCAAATTTTTCATCTAATATCATTATTATCATCTCCATTAGGGTAATCACGTTCATAGTCCACATAGTGTATTTTATTGAAACAAAACAAAATATTAAGTATAACAAAGGCAATCGTAACCAGAGCAAAAATACAAAAAGATTTTTTAAAAAGTAATGTCAAACAGATAAAACGAAAAATAAATGCAAGTAATCGACAGCCGAACTCTAATATTTATTTTCTTATTTACATATTTCATAAAGGAGTTTTTCCACAATCTGTATTTTACTTTTTTTTTTTTAATTTCCATTACTTACAATAAGCCTTTATATTTATAATCATAATAAATCAAGTTTTGTAAATTGATGCTCACTTTGTTACAAAAGACAACATTTTCACTCTCTGTCTGTCTATTTGTCTGTTTCTATCTCTGTCTACCTCTCTCTCTCTCTCTCTCTCTCTCTCTCTCTCTCTCTCTCTCTCTCTCTCTCTCTCTACCTAGTTATTTCCAATCCATTCTCTCTTCATATAAAGCCGGGATATTCGACCACAGTACATTGGTTTAAATTTTGCTTTGCTTTATCTATTCGTTCTGTTGAACCCCGCAATAAACGCGACGTATGTTTGCTTGGATCCGTCGTCCACTTTAATAATTCCGCAGGCTAAAATTAATGTTTCTGTCCGCTGTTGATGCTAACAAATTTTCGGCTGTTATTGAGCATTATATAATAGCAAAGATTAAGTTAAAATCAATGCGTTTTGTAAATATTTTTTTTTAATTTATAGATTTATAAATTTGCATACATACAAAAATGTTATTGAGTTGAAAGCAAGCTGTAGTCAAAAACTTTATGCTTTACTTTCCTAAAGCATAAGAGACTAGTTCTGAGAAGTATTACTTTAATATTGGAGTCACCAAGGATTTATTTACATCTTCACGGACACCTCATCTACATCACTTAAGCATGTTTAAATGCTTTAATTATTTTAATTTGTACTCTTATTGTGGGGAAACTGCAGGCGGCATGAAAATGGTGTTAATATAACAATCTTTATGATGAAGGTGGAGAGAGTGTTGGCAATGATGATGATGATGATGATGATGATGATGATGATGGTTATAATTATTATGATTATTGCGATAATTTTTATTATTATGATGATGATTGATGTCGCGAGGTGATGATGATAATATGATGAAAGTGATAGATTTGTTGGTAATGATGAAGATAAGTGCTAGTGGAATAATGATGACCGCGATGATTTTGTTGGTGGCCGTCGGGGAGTTAGTAATGCTGATGATTATGTGGAGGAAATTGGTGATAATTGTGGAGGTGGTGGTGGTGATGATGAGGATGTTGGCGGTTATGTCTGTAGCAATAATGTTAATGAGAATGAAGAAGAAGATGATGGTCAAGATTTTATAGTAAATAAAAACGACGATGATGACATTTAGCTATTTGTCAACAACAATTTACATTTTTGCCGCAAAAAGCCACAATGCAATGTCGTTAAACATTAATTTTGATGTCAAGGTCTCACTTCACCTTTGCAATTGATTTTCATCCATTACTTATCATTTTACCAGACATGTCATAGCTTATTAGTGAAATATTAGTATTCAATCCTTGTCTTGTCTAAAATAAAACATCGATGGCTTTGTTAATGAAACGTGTGAGGTGCATGCTTAAATTAAACACATATTGTATCGCTGCAGTTCCAGACCAAATCCAAGATATTGTCGCCATATTAGATTAATATACTTAGCGTCCTTGTTTATCCCTCCCTCTAATGATGCGATAAAACTGATAACGTAAAAAAAAAAACACACACAGTAAAGAAAAGATATTGCAATATTGAAAACCTTAGAGAGAAGAAAAATACAGATCTCATAAAGAAAGCTGTGCTCTGATCTAACTTACAGTGTTTTTGTTCTTTATGTCCTGCTTTTGTGAAACCTATTGCTTCCTATTTAAGAGAGAGGAAATTTAAGAAAATAAATTGAAAGTAATTAGAGCTGGCCTGTTCCAAGGCAGCCACAAGATCGGTTCTAAGTGTTCTCACTTTTTCGTTTATTTCGGATTAATAATGTGAACTGAAAAAAAACGGACAAAATCCAAATCACCAACAAGTAGTGCAAGTTTGGCATGAAACACGATAAGCTGGTGGAGCTGAAACATGCGACAATTATTTTTGTATGCAGGTTATGTCAACTTTGTTGAAAAACTTGAAAGAAAAATTATGCTTTTCCTAAGTAAAATAGTGCGGATCACTTTCAAAAATTGAAATTCGCAGCACTCCTTAGGAAGGGATAATAAGAGAAAGTTTATTGCGTAACATTTTTGGAGATGAAATGCACAGTTGTAAAAATCTCAGGTAAAGCCCAGTTGACTCAGCTTGATTTCATGACTTGGCGGACAGTAATACAACCATCCGATCGAACTGTATGAAGTCCCACTAATACGTGGAACTCATCAGTGAATGTGTCATCTCTGAAAAGCTCAGGAGTGGGTTGTCTCCCCTCTCGTAGGCCTTTAGACCAAGATGCTGTGAAGAGAAAACGTAATGCTGTAAAAGACATGCTAAGACAAAGGTCTACTTTTCTGGCAAAAGCTAAACACGACAAGGGGACAATCTACACACTTTTGCTTGTTTTCTCATGGTAGAGAAAATTGGCGATTTTTTTCGCTTTAAATGATACTCTTGAAACTGTTTAATCCATATCGACTTTTTATCACTTAGCGTGGTTAAGATGTGGCAATATATCGTTTATTTATAGCCATGAACAGACTGCACTCTTTTTGTAATGCGTGAATTTTAATGATTATTTAGGACACATCCGGACAAGAAGGCTTTTAGTCAGTGACGTTGATGTCGCCAACACCACAATCAGGCAGACTTGCACTTACGCATCTTAATAAAAAAAAAAGCCAATCGTCGAGCTATGGCAATTGATACACTTGGTTCTCTCATTATTTAATAGTGGTTTCATACTACTTGTCAGCTAGAGAAAGATTGAGCAGTTGAGTCTTCAAATTCTCTGCAAATTAACTCACAAAGGTATCACCAATATTCACTCACATCAGTGGTGATAAGACCAGGATGTAGAAATATGAGTTGGTACATTCTGCAGCTTTTGCAGTTATTGAATAAAAGTTAAAATGGTTATGTCCTTTCAGAGCCCTTTCGTCGAGTTTACTTCGATCTCGCAACAAGCTTTACGGATAATTTCAATATCCAACACGACATATTTTCATGAATTATTACTTAATCCGAGCTTAGTGAACACGTTGGTTAAAACAGTTTTTAGTATCGTTTTGAGCGGAATTGAAAAGATTGGTCGAGAGATAGCTCAGTCGTCTGTGCATTGGTCTGACAATAGAGAGGTTCGAGTTCGAGCTTCGACTAGCCCGTCTAATGGTGGGCTTCGATCCTATTGCCGCAACGTATAAATTGTTCTAAAATGATCGCCGCGAATTTATGAAAGAGCTTATTCTCAATGACTGTAGCAGTGAGGCATGTTGAGATGACAGTCTTACAACGGAGATAATTATTTCATGAAAAAGTTCTGAAGCAGAGTGAAGAAACGGTTGGCTTGAGCGAATATAAATCAAGCTAATACGGATTAGATTGCCAATATCAGCCCAGCTCATAATGATCTTAATTTTCATTATTCCTTCCATATTTGAAGTGAAACCTAACAACAGGTAGTGTAGGAAATGTATGGAGGCATGAATAATGTGTCGCATACGCGCAAAAAACTTGTTTTTTGTTGGAGTCGAAAAAAAATCATATATTTTTTTCATTTTAATTCTCTCATTGTACAATTGTGAATCAAGAGTTTTCACCCTCTATCAATGACTACAATCTAAGAAAACCAACTTACCTTCACAGAATGGCAGGGATCAGGGAAGATAACTCTCGGAGGTTTGGAGTATAAGTCAGTCGTTATCCATTCTTTATCTGGTTGTGAGCTACCAGAGTTGATCCCGTCAACATTAATATTGCTAGTGTTATGGTTGTTATTGTTGTTGTAAAGAGAGGTGTTGTTATGATTACTGTGAATGTTGTTGCTACAGTTGTCACTGTTGCTGTTTCTATTGTTGTTGCTGTTGTTGTTGCCGTCGTTTGAATTGGTGTCGCCGCCTCCGCAGCTATCTCTGTCTCTAATATTCATGTGGCTGTTACTGTAGCTGCTATCGTTGATATTGCTGCTACTGTTGCTGCTGTTGCTGTTTGGGACTCCGTTACTCTGTGTCCATGAAGGCTGTTTAACAACGGATACAGGAATTCCTGTCATTGGACTCTCCTTGTTTTGACACCTGGTGATAAAGAATTCGTATTGACTTGAAGCATAGGGATGAAAATTCGCACCTCTCTTATTTATATTATTTTAGATTCATTTTTTAAATTTGATTAAGACTACAGATTCCAGTTTGGAATATACTCATTTCTTATTTTCTGGGCATAAAAACCATATTTTCTTTTCAAATCGTCACTTTATGATGACCTGAAAGCATTTCGATCTCAACACCTGTTAATAAAATGAATTAAAAAAAACATATAAGTGATCAAGAAATTCATATAAACAATCTCTAAATTAGTTCAAGCTTTGCTTTTATTGTTTAGGAAAGGCACTGCTCATTAATATGAGATGTCTTATCTCGTCTAAAGCTGATAACAACTCACAAAAAAGTGAAGAGAGAAAAACAGGTAAATAGTCTTCTCCCAAATGCAACATCTGCTTAAGAAAAAAAAGTGTAATGAGGTATATAGTTTAATATTTTTTTGCTATTTAATCAGTATTTCAACCAAAGGCTCTAAACTTGTAGCACTTATATTCATTTTCTATTTATACATTGGATGAGAGCGCTCTTGTCTTTATCTTGACTTTTAAATTCTGTTAGCCTTACGTGCTCAATAACTACTAAAGTTTCACTTTTGATGATCGTATACGATGTGTTACTGAAAGTTTGGAAGCTTTTCTCCTCACCTCATGCCATTGTTTGGGTTGTGAGGGTCTGAAGAGTCCCCGCATGAAGAGAACTTGTTCTCACCCATCTTGTCACTCAGGTCACTGCTTGCCATCATGTGTGGCAGTGACGTCATCGGGGACACTGTGTGGGAGCCCTCCGATTTGTTACAATATTTCCATGGAGAGTTGCCAGGTGAGGGTCGCGCATGCGCCATGGGCAGGTCACAGGTTGCGTTGGAGGGAGGGGGTTGTGGCTGGGCGAGGTGGGGGTTCCTCTGACGAGTAGATTTGATGACTGAGTTATGAGGCAAAGAAAACGGAATGTGCTGCTGATCGTAAGACGCTGATGGAAGAATTATAGAGTGCAAACCTGGAGCGGAGTCCGGGGAGGATATGTCTTTAGCGTCTCCGGTTGCCTGATTGTGTGCGTTTGTAGCTGTGGAAATTGGGGTGGAAGAGACTGGAACGGATGGCGAGGCTGTAATAGCCACCGGTTTAAACATAGATGATGAGGCTGGTGAGGAGATTGAATGGTTGCTGCTAGTAAAAGAAGCTGGATTGTTGCCTATTGAAAAGCAAGGAGACGAAGTTGCGGCACTATTAGTTACGCTTGTATCCACTGTGTTCATAAAGGAATTGGTACCAAATAGACCAGAAGTGTTTCTTAAGTCAACAGGATCTAAAGGTGTGACACCCAGCCTGTTAGCCGCTGCGTACCTGTCGTGTATATTATGTGGGTCTATGAGGCTGCTGTGGGGGTGATAAGAGGATGTGTGTGGGGGATGTGTATGAGAACTGTAATCAAAGGCATATGCACGTTTCATATCAGGATGAATCTGAGAAATTTGAGATATCTGAGAAAGATCATTGCAATCCATTCGCTTGCCGAAATCCAGACTGTATGAATCAAATCCGTAAGCACAAGGGACGCCTGATACATCATAGCCATATTTTGAAGCAGCAGGGGGAGGTCCAAACTCGGTTCCAGCACAATTCACACCGCCACCATACGTGCTAATCGCATTGCCATATGGTGCTGGGGGTAGTGCAGGGCTAAGATGGTGGTGGGAAGGCTGATATTGTCTTGAATGTGGGTCCAAAAAATAGCTTTGATGTTTGTCTACCATATCCAGCCTGTAAGGCTCTTGGGCTGATGCCTGATGTTGTTGTTGTTGGTGTTGGTACATGGTCGTCGCAGCATGAAGAGCACCGTAAGCGCCTTGAGCTCTGTACATATCTGTGGCGTCAAATCCAAAACTGCTTGGATTGTAAGGATAGAGAGACTCCGTGGTCTTCAGAGAATCTCCTGCTGACGACATCATTGCTCCTCCGCTATCGTAAGGTACAAAGCCTGTCGGATAGGGACAGTAAGGAGGTAACCCTCCTATAAGGCAAGCTGCCGTAGCAGCTGTGGCTGCCGCTGCTGCTCCCGAAGCGGATGAAGCATTAGACTTCCGCTTTTTCCCGCTGCCTCCCCCAGAGTGACAGTCCTTGCTGACACCGGATGTGACACCGACACCCCCGTCATACACTGAGACCCCACTTGGGGCAGTAATGCTGTTGAGCTGTCCGTTGGAAGGGCCGCTGTTGCTGGAAGAATTGCCATTACTACTGGTGCTTGAGGACTTTTTCTTGCTCTTGCTGGGTTTAGACTTGGTCGATATCTCATCATCTCCAAAACCGAACCCGGCGCACATGTCAATATCCAAAAGAGGATACGGCAGCTTAAATTCGTTGCCTCTTTTACTGAATAAATCTTGACCCTCATCTTCACTGAAAAAAAAATGTGCAAGGAAAACAGTATTAGACGTGTTGAAATAAAGTATAGCAGATTTAATTAAAATCCGTATGGCTATATGCCATCATAAAAACAGATATCAATTTTAATCGAAATCGTGTGTTACTAAAATGGTATGTTTAAAAAAATACAGGGCATATTATCATTTGCTCCTCCAAAGGCAATGATTGGTTCTCTTGACAAATATAAGTCTGAAAGCAGTTGTGGAAACCAGCGTAGTAAGTGTTGGCTGATTGTCGAGATCAACAGGAATTAAAAATTCATTTCAGTTCCAACTATACTTCCTCTTCAATGACCCTATCAAACTCTACAGACGAGTTACTCACGTGAGTTGCCTGTGTGTACAGATGATAAAATCTGGTTTACTGTTCTTGTAGATCACCTTGCAACTGGATTGCATCCAGATCCACTGCTGCAGTTTGGTCTGCCATCTGTAAGAGATCAGCCCCGAGCTGCCTGTCTTGATCACTGGTTGAGCACCATGAGAGTAGAAGAAAGATCGGATTAGTAGAAGACTTAAACATTACGTAATAAAGAGAGAAAGACTTTATATAATATATAATAAATAATCAGGGACCTCGATACTTGCAATACTTCATATATAAAAATAATATTTCTGCTTAGATGTTATTTTATTTCTCGTAATGTTTCTGAATCACTTGCTTTTGGCTATAATCTAAAAAGCTAAAGAGTTCCTCTAAAGACTAAAGCAAGGATTGTGCTCACATCATATCAGAGTTCCGATTGCATCATTAGCATGTGGGATTAAAATAGCAAGACAAATTAATCTGAAAAGAAAAAACAACACACAAAAGTTAAGAAATTGCGAGGGATGTTACTCAGAAACTTCTGTCTGTGGGAAAAAAAAAGTAAAATATTGAAGGCTTACATTCTTGGTGGGCACATGAGAAGTAGTTCAGATCATCTGGGTGGATCAGATCATAGCCAGAGCGATTAGCCAGCTCTTGTTCTGTGTAGGCGAACAGAGTCTTGCCGCTGAAAATAAATATTTCAAGTAAAACAATTTATTTCTGTGGAGAGGGGGTGGAAGCAGTGTAATTAAAATTGGATTTTGTAAAAAGAAAAAAGAATAAATAAACAAATCAAAATTTAAATTAGGAAGCAAAGATTTTACAAGATGGCCACCCGCAAGGTTCAGATTAAATATTTCAAAAAGGTCTCCAGTGCCCTTGAAATGCTGTGCTTTTCTCTTTTTTTTTTCTTTATTCTTTAAATTTGTGTGTGTGGGGAGGGGGAGATCAGAAAGAAAACTTAAACTCATTTTTTCCTACTTGAAGATCAATGTCATATTTGATGCTATTTCCACGGATAAAGGCTTTTATTTCCTTGTTTAGTGTCATCATACACCCTATGAACATAGCCATAGCATTTATATGAGAAGATAAAAACGATCTTAAGACCCCATCTACGCTAGATTGGTTAAAAGGAAGATAATCCACCTTATTATACAATACGCATATCATTATTATGACAGTTTAATTGAAGTTTCTCCGAATGAAATATCGCTTGTCTTCTCTGGAGCATCAATTGATCAATACAGACAGCTTTACGAGAATTGATATAGATCGAACTCGAGAAGAAAAAACAGGAGTCATCTTCTTGAAACCTATTTTTTTTTTCACTTGATATAAAATTATAAAGTTTGCTTTTACAAATATATTTTTTACTATGGTCTAAAAAGAAATTCAAACTTGTTTCAGGAACTTAAAATAACATACAGATGTAAGGAGTTGTAACAAAGCATGCAATTATTATGCATACATAGAGCACCGCCACTAGGCAGGTATAGCTTTCTAACGTAATTCAATCCATGAACCAGAATTATGATTTGCTTAAAACGAAGATGGAATGACCATAAACCGATGATAATGAGGACATGGCGATGTAGAGATGAAAAATATAAAACACACTCATGTGGAGTCAACATGACAAATTTTTCGTTTGTCAAACACCACTTAAAGAAGTGTATAATTTGAATATGTCGTAACTCTTTAATGCTTTAAAATAGGCGAAAGTGATTCATGTATTATGTTTATTTCTTAAAGCTTTTCATAAAATTGTATTGCTATAAAATGTCAATAGTGATGCAGTAATCGAAATAAATTATGTTTGCGTTTGTTCTTTTTTTTTCGCGAGACAAGCATACTGTTTCCATGCAGACTTTAATGATTATTACAAGTTTAAACATGGACGAAAAAAAATGACGTGATAAAAAAAACGAACTTCAGCGTCATGCTTTATTCTTTTTTCAATAATATATTCAAATTAAGAAAGGAAATATACTGTAAAAAATTTTCAACGGCCACACTTTAATGTTGATATCGTGACAAGTTATACTTGGCCTTGGATTGCATAGCCAAATGCATTCCAGGTGCCCCTGGGTAATTAGAAAATGTACCTTAATGAGAAGTTGAAATAAAGGGAAAAATTGTCAAAGTTTTTATTTTAATGGAGAGAATGTTAAAGAAATTTAACAGGAAACGGTAGTTAAGAAAAATGTGATCCTACATATAGGCTAGAAAAACTTCTTCTATCGTTAATTTCAGTTTGTTTTTAACTAATATTTTTGTTCTTTTCCTTTCTATTTCTCTCTCTCTCTTTCTCTCTCTCTCTCTCTCTCTCTCTCTCTCTCTCTCTCTCTCTCTCTCTCTCTTCTCTGTCCCTTCTTCTTTTTCCCTCTCCTCCTCCTCCTCCTCTTCTTCTTCTTCTTCTTCTTCTTCTTCTTCTTCTTCTTCTTCTTCTTCTTCTTCTTCTTCTTCTTCTTCTTCTTCTTCTTCTTCTTCTTCTTCTTCTTCTTCTTCTTCTTCTTCTTCTTCTTCTTCTTCTTCTTCTTCTTCTTCTTCTTCTTCTTCTTCTTCTTCTTCTTCTTCTTCTTCTTCTTCTTCTTCTTCTTCTTCTTCTTCTTCTTCTTCTTCTTCTTCTTCTTCTTCTTCTTCTTCTTCTTCTGTCTAGTTTTCTTCTCTTTCAAGTTATTATCTTTCTTCTAATGAGGTAACGATTTTAAATTTCATGATCTTCTGTCAATAGTAGCGAAACACTCGGACGAATAAACTCTGCACTGAATGTGAACATACGGTTAATTACCAGAGGGACCCTAAAATCACATAGTATAATAGGCACCAGCTATCAATAATGAATGGCCTCTTGCTAATTTAACGGTGCTAGAATTCACCGGAGCGAAGCTGTATTCGCATTTCTATTGCTTGCTTGTCAGAAGAAGAGTTTCAACCATCGGCAGTCCCTAGTGGACTCTTAGATTATCTTTGTTCTCTGAAGTCCCCTAAGTCTGTTATAGAGTTCTCTATTAGAACTCCCCTGTGACTAGTTTTCATCAGTAATCTTATAGAGACCTCTCCCTCCAGGGACGGAGAGTCATTGTGAGGTGGCCCGTGGCAGAGAATGGGTTCTCCCAGCTCACGCCGTGCGCGACAGGTACAGCGGCGGGACACCTGATCAGGTAATTCGGGCTGCCAGGTAAGCTTCAAGGATAGGTGGAGCGAGATCGGAACACGATGAACAAAGACACAGATATAGAAAAAGATATGTAAAAGGATAGATAAGTATTTAGAAGGAGAGACTGATGAATGAAATATATTGGTGTATAGAGGTATATTAGTGGGTAGATATAGAGGAATACACTGTTGCATGGAATGAGGTGAATGGATGGATGGATAAATAAAATGCAATCATGGTTTGATTGATAGCATTAATAATAATACAGTACGATAGATGAAGGGATAGACTAAAAGATAAAAAGGAATAACAATGAGGAAAAAAAGGAGGAAGAAAGAATATTCTGGACTTAGATCAAGCTTAGGTGAACACCGTTATTTCTTGCAGCAGTACAATGAGGAGAAATCAGACACATTAAATTATGTTCCTAGCACTGACAGGTGAGAGCAGAAATAGTGCCAGATGGACTCAGCCAACCAGCAAGCGATATCGTAGGGCAGTGCCCATTCGCTGGCGGACTCAACACACAGCGCAACAGAGCGTCTTTATAGCAAAGGCTGTTGTTAATATTTTACTAGAATGTTGATCTTCATTGTTAAGTTAGGAAAGACATTTTCTCGTTTGACTGCTTTTGAAAATGAGAAACTATGATGAGTCGAGAAACCGATTGAGAGTGTTGTTCCTATTGGGTAAAACTAGTTGATAACTTGGTATTTTCTCATTTATCTCACTTTGATGTAAAATAGATAGATAGATAGATAGATAAATAGATGGAAAGATATATAGATAGAAAAAATTAATAGTTAGCTGAATGTAATATAAATGTAGATAGATTTATGGAGAAATGGAAAGTTTTGTGTACATAAGTCGATAAATAAATGGATAGATTGGTGATTCCGGGCTGAACAGCGGAGACTACTGGTGCACAAAACAACAAAATGTATTAAGCTTGTGTGCAAAACAGCTAATTCTGTAACTTCCTGATGTATTTATAGGTATGCTTATATGCTCATTTTCAGGCTATTTAGGTGCAAACAAAGGGTACCTAGATGTGCACTGTCTCCATGGAGCTCTTGCTATTTTTTTACGTGATAAGGAGAATTTAAAAGAAAGCTCTAACTGGATTGAGATTTTACAAGATTAACTAGCTATTCTTTTTTAAAGAAAGTTCAATTACTGTAAGAGAAGCAACCTCCTACGCCTATTAAATCGATATTTTATGAGGTGATCGACCGCGCAAGATTTGATTAAGAAATGGGAGATCGGGCGTGGTACCTGAGTGGTATCTTTGAGAGAGCACTATTGTTTCAGAGGACAATCATCTTGTGCCATATGTCACATTCAACAGTGGCTCAGTGGATCCAGATCTAGCGGTGAATCACTCACCGAGCTGTCGGAGCCGTTCACCTTTGCCATTATTCATGAGGGGTTAGCACTTTCAGTTTCTTCCAGTTGTAATCAGTGAACAGTTCTTTATCTGCCACATCATTCTTGCCTCTCCCGATTTTCCGATCCCTCCCTCCCTTTTTATGAAAGTATTAAATATAGTACATCTCTTTTTATCCTACGATCATTGTCTAAAATGTTAGACTCTGTTTTATCCCTTTTCATGTCATACAGATACTGTCTGTTTATCGATAATTTTCTCTCTATCTCTCTTCTCTTTTGAGCCTATCTGTCCATGTCTCGGAATAAATTATTTGTGCATTATGTTTCTCTTTTTTACTCTCTGCATCTCCCTCCTATAATCTCTTTCCATCCATCCCTTTCTCTCTTTCTCTCTGTCTCTCTCTATCTATCTATCTCTTTCTTTCTCTTTCTCACTCTCTATCACAATTGCTTTTCTTTTATTCGTTTCACTATCTGTGTTGTATACACAACAGTACTGTTTCATCTCAACATTACCTCAGCTTTAATTAATTAACTCTGAATATTGCTCTTTCCTCTGCCTGAGCAGTCCCCGACAGTCACTCACCTAAGACCGACAAGGGCAGGCTCTCCTGTCACTCCCCAACAAGAGCATAATTAGATTGTTATGAGTTTCGATTGAGCCAATAGGTTGATTGTCTTCCCGATAGAAAGGTTCTCGGGAAAACATTCACCAATCAAATAAAGGACTCTCAATCGTGCAAAAATAAAAAAATAAGAGTTACTGAATATTTAAGATGTTCTTGAAGATTTTCGAGAAGAGCTCATCTTTGATGTTTTACCTTAAGGCTTTGGCGCTTAGATTGAATTCATTTACTATTCTATGCCCCTAATAATAATAATATTCTTGTCTGCAACAGAACGCCCATGTGTAGATTCTTTAATAGGGCATTAATGTCTTTTATAGCTATTAAGTTTGTTTGTTTTTGTTTTTTTTTAATGTCTTTTATCAAGCAGTTTCCGAAAAACTTAAAATCAATTGATTAATAAAAGCAGCTGCGCTTTCCTAACCGCGTTTAAGTTATAATTAATTATCATTCTCTTGGTGACTTTTTTTTCTTTTTCTAGCAGAAAGTACTAGTCATTAATTCTATCCCTGCCTAGGCTATCTGGTGGTGGAGTCGGGTCATCTGATTAGCCCAACCCCGTGGTGGTTGGAAAACTTACCGAAGACCTGTGATCCCAGGCCTGGTTTGAATGTCCACAAGGCAGGACATATCTGATCGATAAAGATCTCGGCGATGCAAATTTAATTTGTAGAAGAAATTTTTTTACGGATTTCGAACAGACAATTCCACTGACATCTCTGCAGTCTTGTTCGATATACAAAGTTTTCCTTTATCTTCGACATCTTCCTTTCTTTGTTTCTAGGGGCACTTAGAGATAGCTCGCTTTCCTTTCAATAATAGAATGAGGAATCACTCAAAGTTTGTCCTTTATGATAGAAATGATACCTTGAATGCAGATTCATCAAGCGTCTATTGAGAGCTAGTCATTATACTGTATGAAATCGATATTTCTCTGTTTAAATGTTTTGGTTCTTTTGTTCGTTGTTTTATTTTTTGTTTGTTTGTTTTTGTGTAAAGTTTTTTTTTGTTTTTTTTTGGTTGGGGGAGGAGGGGGAGTAGGGGAAGGTTGCTGCCACAGCTAAATCTTTCATTTTCTGAAATCTAAAAAGCGGAATTGCTCTATATATATTTAGCCCTACAATAAACGGCATGTTTAGGGAAGGGAGAAAAAGAATAGAAAAGCTTCGATGGTACTATGTTCGTCTCTGTAAAGGGGTCCTTAAAGAATGTATCCCTGATACTCCTTACTTCTCATCGGTGAAAGACGAGGTAGTTCTACATATATAAGTAGACCATTGAATGATAAAAGATGCAGCTCTTGTTCCGTAGCTTCTTGGATGAGGTTTACTAAACCAAGGTAGAATTATAGTTATAGAAATTACCACTTGGTTAAGATTCATTGCTTAGGTCAATAACCAAATCTTGGTCCTGAGGATATTTTTTCTACAAAATGAAGAGTTGAGCAAAACGCATCCTAAACCATTGTTTGAAACGTCCACTGACCGACTATCCATGGTGACGGGCGAGAAGTCCATCTTGTGTTTGGTCTTGAAGGTCATTTCTCTGGAGGGAATGTCGAAGAGGCTGAGCGGGCCGAATGGAGAGCAGGTGGCGAACAGAGCCAGTTGAGGCTCCTCGTTGTGAGGTCCTTGCCCGTGCAGCACACGGATCCAGCCGTTTATCTCCAGCGTCTAGAGAGAAGAAAAAACTTATAGAAGAAAACGGTGGAAAGCGATTCATTCTGTGGATATAATTAGAATATCTAGTATCCTTCCAATCTAACGCTCTTTTTAAAAAGCAACTTTCAGGCGTTATTTTCGGACATGGTTGTAGGCACGGTTTCATTATTTCTTGAAGACAAATGCGATCTTATTTTTAAAGGAACCTAAAAACCCTGAACATTTTTCTTATGACGTCATTTAACTGATTATTTCTTTTACAAACATTGTATATTTAAGACACAAAATTTTCATGCATTCAATAAAAAATATGACAGAAAAAAAGTGAGCAAGAAAAAAATTTACGGAATGAAAACTGTTGAAAACATTTTTTCGGTATCTTGATTATAATTTTCATTTTTCTTCTGGTCATCTTGTGAAAATTTAATTTCTAGATGAAGGAATTTTTAGAGGGAGTTCTTTTGTATAAGTGTAGGATGTTCTATTAATATCTGAAGCTATCCTAACTTACTCTTATGACAAGTTTGTGATGTCGCTTGACCATCTATCTGAACCTGTCTACAAAATGACTAAAATAAGCCTTCTCTGGTTCAGCAAAAAATTTGACCAGAATGTCCAAAATCCATAGGTTGAAAAAACCAGCCCATGCCCTTTTTCATGGAAACACAGTATTTTCAAGTAGCTAACTTAAACCGTATATATCCAAAAATACACATACACACAATTAATTTAATGGACAATAAGTGAAATGAAAGAGACGTTAACTCCTAACTCTTATTAAAAAATCAACTTACGATAAAGCCAGACGTGTTGTCAAGAAGACATCTAAAACGCACAGTAAAAGATCTATGAAGATGTGCTGCGTTCTCTGGCAAGATGATAGATAATTATGGAAAAAGATTTCGTACAAGTTTGCTTTTGGAATTACGAGAAGAATAGTTTTATTTTCTTATGATGTGAGATTTGCTGTTACTGATTAATAAAAGGTAAATTAAAATATCAACATATCCGCAGCACTTTCTTTTTTTGTTCAAAACATATTAAGAGTATGTTTGCTGAGATAAAGATCTTAATGAATTACTGACATTTTATTGACAATTGAGATTGTCCGTGCAGATATTTATACTGTCTGTTTAAACTCACATTTTTATTTTCCGACTACAAAATTAATAGCAACAGTGTAATTTTGCAAATCAATCTCCAATGTAGGCTCTATTCACTTAGTAGCAGATCCCTTTCTGAAGTCCAAATCGAAAGGCACGTTATTTTTCAAGTGTGCAACATCGGTATTTAACGTGTTTGAAAATCATTTATTTTCCTGGTCATTCAAATCTTTAACGTTAGCTTCCTGTGGTAAACTGGTTCATTTCTCCTGAGATCCTTAAGCTATGTCTTTACACAAAAATAGTTATCATTGCGTTGCTTTCATACCATCTCTTCTTCACTTACCTGGTAACATTATCTCATGTAGGCTTATGCCATTCTTCTCTCCCGGCAGTAGGGCGTTCCAGGTGAGCTGCCGTTTAAACTCCTCACGGTCTTCAGAATGAATAAGTTCCATCACAGATTGGTGAATGATATCCGACTAGGGGGGACGATAAAGATGCCCAGATTACAAATTTTAAGGCAGGGATTTAACTAGAGAAAATGCGAAATTCTGATATTACAATATACAGAGTATTTAATTGTTCGATTTTCACGTCTCCTTCTTCTTTTTTCTTACATAAATTTTTATTACTTCCAATATAAAAAGCGTCAAGTGTTAAGCCCCAAGTAAATGGAGAACAAAAAGACGAGGCTCAACTTTAATTTTGACACAAATATCATAGACTGACTCTTGTATAAAAAATCACGTGCAGATTTCGGAGTGATTTTGCTATTAAAAGCACATATAAAGCGAGCTTAATCTAATATGTTTGAAAACAACGAACTAAAATTATTCCTGTTTTTCATATAATTATTAAATCCGTACATTCAACTACTTGTCACTCAATTCAATATTTCTATCCATTTATCTCTCTATTCACAGTATGTCTGTTTGGTTATGAATGATTGATCAGTGGCCTTTACTTATATTGACACACACGCTCTCTCTCTCTCTCTCTCTCTCTCTCTCTCTCTCTCTCTCTCTCTCTCTCTCTCTCTCTCTCTCTCTCTCTCTCTCTCTCTCTCTCTCTCTCTCTCTCTCTCTCTCTCTCTTATTCTCCTGCTCAATCCAAATTTTGATTTCTGCAAACACCTTTTCTCTTTTTCACTTTAATAGTAAAAAAACAGCAGACAATCCATCGTATTCTTATTGATTAGCGTTTGGCTATCTGTGCCCAACGACCTCCCATCCTATTATCCCCTTTCCCACCTTTAGCCCTTACTCCCCTGTCTCTTATCCCGAACCCTCTTTCCCTGAACTTCTCAAATTTCCTTCTTTTTTTCCTGTTCTCCGTAAACCTTACTCGTTCCACGTGCGGGGTTTTATGCTGGCAGTAAAATAAGAGGCGCCCGTCCTCGCAAGTTAAATAGCCCTGGCGCTCTACGCCTTCAGACCATTTGATAACCATCGGTTTTCACTGGCAGCATGGCGGAAACACGATTATTATGCTGCTGAGCAATTTCGGTATGGACGATTGAAAAGAGGTTTGGTTTTGCTCTCTCTCTCTCTCTGTGTCTCTCTCTCTCTCTCTCTCTCTCTCTCTCTCTCTCTCTCTCTCTCTCTCTCTCTCTCTCTCTCTCTCTCTCTCTCTCTCTCTCTCTCTCTCTCTCTCTCTCTCTCTCTCTCTCTCTCTCTCTCTCTCTCTCTCTCTCTCTCTCTCTCTCTCTCTCTCTCTCTCTGTCTCTCTCTCTCTCTCTCTCTCTCTCTCTCTCTCTCTCTCTCTCTCTCTCTCTTTCTCTCTCTCTCTCTCTCTCTCTCTCTCTCTCTCTCTCTCTCTCTCTCTCTCTCTCTCTCTTTTTTCCTCCCTCCTTCGTTCGCTGGCTCATTTTCTCACATCTTTCATCCTTGTTCGTTTTTTTTTTTTAATCTGTTTATTTATTAGATCATTGATCAATCTATCAATTCATTATTTATTCTTAATATACTTATTTATTTTGAGGGGAGTCTTGTATTTTATTTATTAAGTTTATCACCTGCACTTAACATTTTATTATGACCTGTTCTCTATTATGGTTTTTTTTTTTTGTCTTCTTTGTTTGTTTGTCTTTTTGTATTTTTTTTCTCTCCTATCATCTCTTACTCTTTTATTCCCAACAACATGTTTCTCGTCTTTTTTCTCCTTTTCTTTGACTATCTTCCTCAGTAAATTTTATTTCAGCAATAAATCATTATCTCCACCGCTCAAAATCCACGTAAATACTGCTACGCTTGGCCTACTATATGGTCCAGGATCACATTTTTTTTTATAATTGACATCCTCCAGTCCGCAACCTTAACCCCCCGCCCCCTTTCCATCTGGACCACCGTGCTGTCTTAATCACC
This sequence comes from Elysia crispata, assembly GCA_033675545.1. Taxonomy (NCBI): domain Eukaryota; kingdom Metazoa; phylum Mollusca; class Gastropoda; family Plakobranchidae; genus Elysia; species Elysia crispata. The sequence continues at coordinate 184,164 of JAWDGP010008055.1, read as the reverse complement.
ATAAAGATCTTGAACGCTTTTACTAGATTCCTAACAAGGCTAAATCGACCCTCGCTGGTTGTTAAAGTCTGACCGAGGGTTGAGGAAACGGATCTTATAAATTTAAATGTTTTCCTACCTTCCGAAATCGTTATTATCACGAAACTGGCTGGGAATCAAAAATTAATTAATTTTTTTTTACTGTGAGCAGTATGTAATTCAGATGTCCAAAATTCGCTTCTTTGCGGTGAAATCTTAAATTACGTTTTCATGGTCACACTGAGCGTGTTAAGATTAAGCTATTATTGAAACACACCTGCCCGAGAATAATGATACCAGTTTATGTTAGATGATACGACTTCACAGAGGGATTACATTTTGTTTTGTTATCTGGAAGATCTAGAAATCTAGTCTATTTCTTTTCCATTTGTCTTTTAAATTCATGGTTTGAATGGTCGCTCAGAAGGAATTACAGCAGTGTGTGAAGAAAATGAGCATAATTATGCGTACACATCATTGGCATGAGTGAATGTTGGGAAGCAGAATGAAGGTGGATTATTTTGGTCATTTGTTTATTAACATAGAAAATGTTACTTAAAGTATAGCACTGGATAAATACAGAGAGAGGGGAAGAGAGAGAGAGAGAAGAGAAGAGAAGAGAAGAGAAGAGAAAAGAAGAGAGCAAAGGAGTAGAAGTGAGGAGGCGAGAAGAGGGAAGTAGAGTTTGGTGGCAAGGGGAAAAAAAACCCATAATTATCAACTAAAGCGCATTATTTTAGAGATCGAATAGGTTGACGTTTTATAGCCTGTAGTAAGCGGAACGCTCCATTTTAAGATTTTTGTCCCCAGCATCATTTCAAAGTCTACTTTTTACAAAAGATTGTACTTTGTAAATAATTCCATTGCTTCCCCCTCCCTTCCCCCCTTTTCAAATTCATTCTAAATTGAGTCACCCAGAATGCTGTGATTTTTATCTAAGAAATAAAATAACTCTAGGCTTGAGAAATAAAGGGAGATCGAAATAGAGGAGAGGGAAAGGAGACTGTGAGATTGTTGGAGAAGAATTGGGGAAATAAGAGAGAAACAGAGAGACTTAGACGCAAAGGCAGAAACAGAGAGAGTGAAAAAGAAAGATAGAGAGAAACAGGCATATTTTTCTGATAGGCGGACAAAGATCTCATAAAGCTTAAGTTATCAAAAAGAAAAGGAGATTTCTTTGACAAGCTTAACTTTAGTTTCTTTTCTAATTGCTTTCTTTTTTGCCTTTTTTTTTAAAACTTCAATGACTTTTCCTGCGCCTCGTTGAATCCTCTGCGAAAAAAAAATTGGGAAGACAATGTCTGAATCTATGTTATAAATGTTTATGTTTTCATTTCAGGCTGCATTATTAGATACTTATCACAACATGGTGGGATTTTTTAATGGCTCTGTGAAACAACTTTGCGAAAGATTGTGGGCCGAAGATGTGAAATATAATACTAGTCCTCTGTCATTAACCACAACATGGCGGCCACCGGCCTTTGAGAAGGGGGATAAGTTGGACACAGATAAGATTTGTCTCGCCGACGTTTGTGTGAATCTAAGTTTCAGATATTCTTCCACGCCTAAAGCTCTTTAGTTTTCAATAGATGTTACATTGTGGGCCTGGTGAGGGACGAGAATAAAGGTTTCTCGGACTGATATATTCAGAGGCTGAAGAAAATGTATCGTTCTCTCTCTCTCTCTCTCTCTCTCTCTCTCTCTCTCTCTCTCTCTCTCTCTCTCTCTCTCTCTCTCTCTCTCTCTCTCTCTCTCTCTCTCTCTCTCTCTCTCTCTCTCTCTCTCTCTCTCTCTCTCTCTCTCTCTCTCACTCTCTCACTCTCTTTCTCTCTTGCAAATAAAACGTTGCGTCGATCAAAATTACTTGAAAATAAGTCGATAAGGTGAGGTAATAACCCTAAAGAGTTCTTAGTATTTAATAGAGATTAAAATATTTAATTATAAGAAATAAGGGTGTAAGGAACTCATTGAAGAAGTTTCTCTACCCTTTTTTCTTAAAACCAATATGCTCTTTATAAACTATCCATGATCTGTCTCGCATCGTCGACTTAAACTATGCTGCGACATAAAGTTTCTATCAACAAAATGAAGTTCATTAAACATTTTCTAAACATTGTGCATTTTTTATATTTGCCTATCAAATGACGAACCATGCTAATCTTTGTTATAATTAGAAATACAAGTACAGTCCGAAATGTAAAAGTTAAGACGGTCCCAAAAAATTATTAAACTACAGGTGTTGGAATAAAATTAGTATCAAATGTTCCTGAGTCGTCTATGGAGATGTCGGTATTTGCCAGCGTTGTTCTATTTCTGGAAATTAATTTTGATGCTCCAGATCATTGAAGCTACACTTTGTTTTTATGTATAGTGTTACATTACTAGAACAACTATGCGGGCTTGCACTTTTTCTTCTTTCCGTAATATAAAAGTCACTTTTGAAAGAACTCTCAGCATAAACATTTTGCTAATTGCATGGTTTTGTCACTAAGCTTACCGCGGTTCTTAATCTTAGGCTGTATAGTATACAAAGAGTGTTGGAAAATTATGATTAAGATGATTATGGTGGTAATTTGCCGCTTTATAAAAGAGATTATTTCTGTTTGTTTCACTCTTTTTACTTTTGCGGCTTGTTCGGTCCTATTTGCCATTGATTGAGTTAATTTTTTTTTTTTTTGTTTATTTGATGCTGACATAGTTATAGGACACGCTGATACCTATTACATAGTCACTGAGGCTGTTTCATAGCTTTAATTCTAGCTTTGCTGGCTCAGCACATGTGCAGTTTCAGGTTTGTTCAAACCCTTTTTGGAGAGAGCCGCCGCGAAAAGTCATAGCTCTTATATACCTTTTGTTTGATATGGCCTTAATGAAATTGAGATTTTAATCCTATCAATTAGATCTTTAATTGTAAAGATAAGTATTGCACAATTCAAGAAATCTAACATGTTTAGAATTAGATAACTTCTACCAAAAGTCACTAAAATTTTTTGAGTTCACCGAACTTGAAACTGAATCATTGACTTGAAGTGCGCTAAATGAAGTTCAAGTGCTTGGGGCACGAGTGGGAAAAACTATTACATTTCTAGCATACTGCAAAGCAACGAAAATTTAAAAAAAAAAAAAAAAAAAAAGAATGTCACTCAGTAAGCGACTGATTTTGTTTTCGTGGGTGTCTGTGTACGTGTGTGGAGGTGGGGGGAGTGGAAGAGGAGAACACAGCTGAGACCGAGATAAAAAATAAAAAATTAACAAAGTTGTTTTCTCTTTGACACGAAGTGTTAGCGTCTTAATTATAGCGTGGTTTTGTTTCTAGTTATGGCCATGCCTCCTTCAGCTATGGAGCTTACCTGATGGAAGCCAAGATATTGCTCCACAGTTCGAGATGCGAAGAAAACCTCTCCGTCACACGTGACCACAAACAAGAAGCCATAAAGGGCCTGGTGCAAACAAAGAAAAGTGAAAGAGTTAAGGCAATGCACATCTCAACGTATCTACACGTTAACATTTTAGAATTGCAAGTTCATGAGTTACTGCAAGAGTTCTGAACCAAAGTAAAAACAAACAAAATCACTTTTAACATTCATTAATACCGAACTGCCTCCCTCAAAATAACAAAAGCTATTTGGAGCGTGCCTATAATGGTTAGGCTAAGTAAGAGTACCTTATACATCATTTTATATGTTGCACTTTCATTTTTTTAAAACGAGATTTTAGGAAAAGAAACTTAATTTTGACGCTGTGTGTGGCACAGTTTGAGTTTAACATCGACCATTTCATGAAAGTTTAAAATGAGAGAATTTCATTTAAAAGAGGAAGAAAAAAATATTAAAAATGGATGAACTTGATTTACTTTACATTCTCAGGTCTTCTTCTTTTCTTCCTTTTTTTATGGCCTCGCACACGTGTCGGTTTCTTAATATTTGATTTTAAAATATCCAAACATACAATAATATAGCGAATAGCTTTGCAAATGATTTTCACAATTTCAACTTAAAGGTAAGTTGTTTTCCTCTGATAGCAATGGCCGATTCCCATGTATTGATAGTTATGATAATTTCATATAGCTCTTCCACAAAATGTGATCTTAAATCTAATAACACAATATTTATGATATCCATCTGTGTGGTTAATCAAAGTATACTGACCTGAAGAATGCTTTCGCCTTCGGAAAATCCCGGTTCCAAAAATAGATGAGATCTGTTCATCAGGTGACTCTCGATTCCGTACCTGACCGGTAAAACACCTGACGACATAAAAAGTCCCTTATTATAAAGTGCCAAAAGTATGAAATATTTTTTAATTATTAAATCTAACATAAAATTATTGACTTCTTGCATGATCATTATTGTCTATCTATACAGAAGAAATTCCGTAACCCCTGAATGTTGGCTAAAGAAAGTAAAACCAACAAGACAGGAAATGTCGAACCAATGAGCCCTGCGATCTCAACCAGAGTTAAAACTACACTTGAATTAACGATCTTACAAGTAGAGTCTTCTATAGTGATAGCAAGGTTTGACCTGGACTTTTGATATTTTGGGACCTTTTCTGGCTTTTGTGTTCCTTTTTCTTAAACTTTGAACCATTTATTGATTGGAGATCGTCTACAGAAGGATAAACAGAACTTGCGATACTAGGGTCAGAGTAATTTGAAGAATAAAGGAAAATTGAATGTGTGTAAAGGGTGAATGAAGGAGATGGGGGACAGGGGAGGATCGCTCTTAAAAAAACATAATTGCTGTAAAAGTTATCAATGGAATAAAAAAACATTGGAGCAAACAGGCCCTAAGGCCATCCTTAGGAACTTAATGAGAGGGAAAAAATAATTAGATTAGAGAGTAGACCCAACTGTTAAGAGTGAAACATTCGCCTTGGGTGTATCGAAAAGAAGTATGGCGCTAGAGAATTAGGAAAAATTAACAGTTTAAGGGTCGAGGTGGGGTGTGGGGAGAGAGAGAGAGAGAGAGAGAGAGAGAGAGAGAGAGAGAGAGAGAGAGAGAGAGAGAGAGAGAGAGAGAAGTGTATGTGTGAGGGCAGTAGGGGGAGGAATGGAAGAGGAAGAGGTCAACGGAAGTCATTTTCCACGCTAACTAGCCAAATATTGCATTGTGTGAGGGTAAACGAGAGCATGACCGATGACAATAATCACTGCGGGAGAAACAGCAGGACCACGACTGGGGCTGTGACTTGGTTGGAGACTCCGGGGAGCTGTGGGACAAGGAGATCAGAGGGGTCAACATGACGCTATGTTGGACATTCACTGTTTTGCTGAAGCCTAAGAAGAAGAAGTTGAATTTCGTTGGAAAATTGAAGAGACAGGCTACGTATTGGACGGATTTTATTCTGACTCTCAGTACTCATTGAGAGTCTTTGGTAAAATAAATGGGGGCAGAAAATTCTACAATGAGTGACTGTTGGCGGTTGGCAACCAATTTATGGGGTCTACAGTTTTTAGTCTGATTAATGACTAAAACTACCACTATCAACACCAACACCATTATTACTACTACTACTACTACTACTACTACTACTACTACTACTACTACTACTACTACTACTACTACTACTACTACTACTACTACTACTACTACAAATAACACTACTCCTACTACTACAACTAATACAACAACTTCTACTACTATTACTACTACTACAACTACTACTACTACTACTACTACTACTACTACTACTACTACTACTACTACTACTACTACTACTACTACTACTACTATTACTACTACTACTACAACTACTACTATTACTACTACTACTACTACTACTACTACTACTACTACTACTACTACTACTACTACTACTACTACTACTACTACTACTACTACTACTACTACTACTACTACTACTACTACTACTACTACTACTACTACTACTACTACTACTACTACTACTACTACTACTACTACTACTACTACTACTACTACTACTACTACTACTACTACTACTACTTATGCTACTACTAATTATAAAACTAATCTTGTTAAATTTCTGAGCTAAATCCAGCAAAGGGTTCCAAATCAGTTGTCACTGATGCTGCTACCTACAAAACTACCAATAATGTAACTGATGATGCTGGATGCTACTGTTGCAAACTTTATCTGATGTGAAAATGTACTGGGTGTATGGCGAAACGCAATAATAGTAAGTTAATCGTAAATCAGATTATCTGGTATATTATCATTTTCATCTTGTTTTTTTTAATCCAAAAAAAAAAAATTGATTGTTGAGCTTTAGTATTATAAGTCTAAATTGATTTTAAAGGGAGACTGATCAGAATCACGGTCAACCGGTGAGTGAGCTGTGAATCCTGCGGAGAATCCCGCTGACCCGACCTGACAGAAAGCTCTCGGCAACCGGCGGCGTTTGCTTCCTGGCTTTTACAGGCCCAGCACGGCTGGCCGCTCTGATGGGCCACGATGGGGGATCTTGGAGGAGGGGCAACTGGGAGGAGCCTGACCATTGAGACATGTGGCTCTGGGGGGGGGGGGGAGAGGGGGTTGTTGAGGGCGTGCACGCGGTGGATGGAACAAATTATGTGGGAGGATGTTTCTTTGATTTTAATTTTTAGATCTGTTCTGCTACAGAACCGACCTAGGTCATACTTTGTATTTGTCTCACTCACAAAAAATAAAAATCACAGTTGCCTCCTTTGTTTACGATTCAGCAGAATATGGAACTAGCTCAAGGCACCCATCAAATACAAGGACCGGAAGATCGAAGTCAACATGAGCTGCAGGAAATACGAATGATACAGAAATTGAGAGCCGAATTGTGACTGATGATTGATTTGAAAGTCATTCCTCTTAATGGGTTGGAGAAAGGATACATTTGGGGCTAAACAGGAAAACTGGGGTGGATTACACAATATAGACAATGATCGAAGGCTGAAAGCTTATAGAGAAACAGTGAAATAAAAGTGTGAACACAGTGTGCAATGGATAAAAGTAGAATGAGAGAATCATTGAAATACAATTTGCATTGGAGTGAAAGTATGATAGAAAGAAGAGAAAAAGGTTGATGTTGCTAAACAAGCCGTCTTGGCAAAGTAAAAGTGGCTCTTTTTTATTTACAAATCTCATTTTATTTTACTTCCTTGTTGTTTAAATTTGTGTTACTATTTGACTAAGACCGAATCCGTTGATCTTTCCTCACTATTTCGGGTATCTTTTCTGTAACGGAAATTTATTTTGTTAACTGCTTTTTCTGTGAATTTTATTTGTGGATTTGTATTAACGCACATTGCAAAGCTGTTGTAAAGTGTTGATTAAGTTCTTTACGTGTTCTGTGTCTATTTTCTATGTTTTAAAAGATGTTAACTTTTTCATTTTTTTTAACTAAAAAATCATAGTATGGTGGTCATATTTTTTTTTCCTATTGTCAATCTGGCTTGCGGGATGCAAATTCAAATCTGATTCTTACACTTCCTTTAGACCCAGATCTCTTGTGATTCATCTTTTGTCATAGTGACCAGAGTCAAAGAATCCACTTACATGTACTCTCTTTGCAGCCGCCCAATAATTGAGATTGCATTTTAATGAAAGCTTTTTAACTATATGGATATTTTTATACAGAAGCTCTTTTCCGTTTTCTTTCCTTAGCGAAGTTGGGAGAAGAGAAAGGCAGATGAATGTGAAGACAGTAGGAGCATGAAATCTGGCACGGCGGAGTTGTAAGGATGGTGTAAATTATCAGCCACGCGCCAAATCTGCCATGTAGAGACGAATGACACTCCAAACAAAGCGATGAGGAAAGCAATACAGATTTGTCGTTCGTAAAACGGAAAATGGACTTCCTTAATGGATGAGTAGAACAGATATTTTGATTATGAACTCAGCATAATTATGAGCTCTCATTTCACATCGTTAATACCCTCTCACTATGTTGCTCTTACCTCCTTCATCAGCCTCTACCCTATTCCACCCAATTCCTCTGATGGTACTTCTATTTATTTATTTTTTTCCAACACTTTACGCCATCCAGGTTTATCCGGTCTAGTTCTCCTGGACTGACATCTCCCGGAATGATTCAGCTCCGATGCCCGTATTCGATATTTTCCTATCCCCATCTTTTGCAACTCGATACGTGATGTCATTTCGAGACGGCAACTGCGGTAATGGTTCCGAGCCATGTCGGTCGCGGGTCATAATTCGATTCCGAGTCAGCTAGAAAAGCTATCTAGTCTGTCGTGTATTTCCCGAACGTCTGTCTCTACTTTAATTTGATGCACAGAGATTTGCGGTAACTAATCTTGTTTCGCTGCCCTTCTAAGATGCAGGTAGTCTTTGAGACATTTTCCTTTTAGTACGCCAGCTCTGAATGTTGAGGGAAGTCATTAATGTTCTTGACGGACGGCTAGACGCACGGTGGGAAGCGACAGGAAACGTCAGGATTTTGTCCGCGCCTGCGTAGAGTAAAGCTTTATGGGTGTTACTAATGGAGTCCAAGCACAAATTTCCTTACTGACTTCAGTGCGGAAGTGAACTTCATCCCCATCGGTGTCTTGCTGCTGAAATTATTACACTATCGTTACGGAAAAGGTTTAGACATTCAACTGAAACGAAAGGTACCAAAGATGAACAAAGAAAAAAGAAGAAGAAGAAGAAAAAATATTGGTCTATGAAGATCTATCATACATTAACAAGTGTTTTGCTTTTAACCGTTGTTAACATCAGATAAGTAGCTGACTCACTTTATGAGTCGCTCTTAATGTTTATGATGATTATTGGCAGAAATTAAACTTTCAGCATTGTCAGATTCAGGAATAAAAGCAGTTTCAAATACAAACCGATTTTTCTTGTAATAAGAATATTTCGTTCAATTTGTAAAATCCTAATCTATTTTCGATTGTTTTAAACGCTCGTTATCACGTACATGTATACTTGCAAGGCAGTGAACATTCATAACAGTTTTTGTAGGAATTCTCATGATCTTAAAATACTGGAAAAATATTTTTATGAGAATAGTTACTACTTTAGCAAAATCCAAATCTGTTTATAGATTCTTTTATTTATTAATTATGATCGACATTGAAATAAATGCGCTTATTACAATTCCCGCAAGACTGTGCACCTTAAACGCTTTTGTTTTCGAGAACGGACAGCCTTCTAATAGGCGCTCAAAGATTTAGT